>PVKP010024224.1:0-35267 GCA_004027715.1 Plecturocebus donacophilus | reverse complement strand
AAAAAAAGAATCTTCTACTTTCTGCCCAAGGTGCCATTTTCAAGTTTTACTCATTTCTTTCTTTCTTTCTTTTTTTTTTTTTTGAGACGAAGTCTCCCTCTTGTCTTTCAGACTGGAGTGCAGTGATGCGATCTCAGCTCACTGCAACCTCCGTCTCCCGAGTTCAAGCAATTCTCCTGCCTCAGCCTTCAGAATAGCTTGGATTACAGGTGTGTGCTACCACACCCAACTATTTTTGTATTTTTAGTGGAGACGGGTTTTCACCATGTTGGCCAGGCTGGTCTGGAACTTCTGACCTCTAGTGATCCACCCGCCTCGGCCTTCCAAAGTGCTGGGATTACAGGCATGAGCCACTGCACCCAGCCAAGTTTTACTCATTTCTAGTTATGAGATCCCATAAATTAATTCAGACTAGAAGGGATTTAGCTAGACCAAGAAATGGTAAAGCCAATATAGAAAAGTCTTTCTCAAAACTGATATTTTATATTTATCAGCATTGTTCTGTAGCTGTGAAACTTTTATGCAGCATGCTTCTCGTTATCTACACTTGAAACAATTATTTTGCTTTTATATTTAGTCATTTTTCCTTTTAATATATTTGTTTTAGCAGTCCTTAATTCTTCCTTCTTACTGTGCTCCTAACACTAATCTCACTCTATTACAGCAACATATTTATTTATTACTTTTCTTCAATACTTCTCCCACTCTCATGAATTTCTTTTTCTTTTTTTTTTTTAAGACAAGGTCTTACCCTGTTGCCCAGACTAGAGTGCAATGGCCTGATCTCAGCTCACTGCAGCCTCTGCCTCCTGGATTTAAACGATTCTCCTGCCTCAGCTTCCTGAATAGCTGGAATTACAGGCACCTGCCACTGCGCCCAGCTAATATTTGTATCTTTAGTAGAGACGGGTTTCACCACTTTGGCCAGGCGGGTCTCAAACTCCTAACCTCCTAATCCACCTGCTTCACCCTCCCAAAGTGTTGGGATTACAGGCATGAGCCACTGTACCCAGCCAACTTTATTTTTCTTACTTCTTCTCTCACTTATGTCTTTTCCTAACTTTTCATTATTGAAATGCTATCTATTCCTCATGGTATAGTTCATCTCAGTTACACACTCAGTTTACATCAGCCCCTCCACCCCAATCAGTCAGACAATAAATATTTGTTGAGCCAAGGTGATAGGTACTATTTTAGGAACTTGGATTACAGTAGATTCTTTTGCATATATAATAATCTTTTTGTATTAACCATATATTACTGCCAATTATAATTGGGTGTTTTTTTGAGATGGCATTTTGCTCTTGTTGCCCAAACTAGAGTTTAGTGGTGCAATCTCAACTCACCACAACCTCCACTTCCTGGGTTCAAGCGATTCTCCTGCCTCAGCTTCCTAAGTAGTTGGGATTACAGGCATGCACCACCATGCCTGGCTAATTTTGTATTTTTAGTAGAGATTAGGTTTCTCCATGTTGGTCAGGCTGCTCTCAAACTCCCGACCTTAGGTGATCCGTCCACCTCAGCCTCCTAAAGTGCTGGGATTACTGGTGTGAGCCACCACGCCCCACCTATAATTGGATTTTGTTATGCTGTTTTTTACCTCCTATGTTGTACATTCCTGGAGAGCAATGATTATATTTGACATTTCTTTTATATCCTCCTGAGTTTTCTCCTCATTACTATGCATACTGGAAACATTTAATAAATATTGTTTGAAATAATTTTTTTTCCTTCATTTCAGGACTGGCAATGCATGCAATCAAAAGGTTGCTTCTTCTTGGAAGAAGATGGTGAAATCATTAGTCATCAGTACAGGATGCAAATAGCTCAGAGGTCCATGGTTTATCTAACAATTAAGCCATTAAATCTGAGTCAAGTTGAAGGCAAGTTTAAAGTTTTTGTGTATTTTTAAAATGTCAATTTGTACCCTCTTTGAAAGTACTTATGTTAGTATTCCATAGTCCTAGTTAGGGAAGAAAATAATCTGCCTAAGTGAGAAACATATACTTACATTTCAAGAAAGTGTTGGCCTATTCATGGACTGTGTTAATCATATGAAAAGCAAGTAAATTGCTTTGTGTATATGTTTAAAGCATGTTTTATTAAAAACAAGAACTTTTTCCATCCCTTTCTGCATCTAGAATAGAAGAAAATAAAAGGAAAAAAGATATTAACTGATTTCCTCATGTTATAGAACTTTTTTTTTGTTTGAGATGGAGTCTCCCTTTGTTGCCCCATCTGAAGTGCAGTGGCTTGATCTCTGTTCACTGCACCTCTGCCTCCCGGGTTCAAGTGACTCTCCTGCCTCAGCCTCCCCGAGTAGCTGGGACTACAGGTACGCACCACCTTGCCCACCTAATTTTTTGTATTTTTAGTAGAGACGGGGTTTCATCATGTTGGCCAAACTGGTCTCAAACTCCTGGCCTCAGGTGATCCACCTGCCTTGGCCTCCCTTGGCTGGGATTACAGGCGTGAGCCACCGCACCTGGCCAGAACTAACTTTTTATTTGCTAATTAATCTTAGCTTTTTCCACTTAGCAATTTTTAAAATTAGTATGTCAGAGAAGTTCTGCAGGGGCATAATTTGGGACAATATGAAAGTGCAAGTATTTTTTAATACCTCAAAACCCTTTGTGTCTTAGACAATATATATTAATAATCTTTGTATTCATGGTAATATTCTAGATAAAAAATAATTTTCTAATGTCTAAAATGGTTATTATATAATTTTTAAGCAATGAATGATATTTATAAGGGTTATTTCCCTAGATACCTTTTTTAATGTTGATTGTTCTAAATCAAAATTTTTTTTCTTTTATAATGTTTATATATAAGCATTTTTTTTAAGATGGAATTTTGCTCTTGTTGCCCAGGCTGGAGTGCAATGGCGCGATCTTCGCTCACTGCAACTTCTGCCTCCCGGGTTCAAGCGATTCTCTTGCCTCAGCCTTCTGAGTATCTAGGATTACAGGCATGCGCTACCACGCCCAGCTAATTTTTGTATTTTAGTAGAGATGGGGCCATGCTGGTCTCAAACTCCCGATATCAGGTGATCTGCCCGCCTTGGCCTCCCAAAGTGCTGGGATTACAGGTGTGAGCCACCATGCCCAGCCATAAGCATTTTCTTACTAGAGAATTTTTCCCCACCCCCATTCTTTTTTCCTCCTAAAGTAGAGATTTTGAAAGTTTTCACTGCGTATCTTGTAGGATAGCTATAATGTTTGGCAGATGATACTTTAAGTGACAGTAACAATAATTATTTTTCAGAGAGAGGAATCAAGATAGCCCTACAAATTCAGTGGAGTTGTTAATTCTCTGTATTCTTATTAATAAGATTCCTTTATTCATTTGCTTATCAAATAGTTATCGAAGGCCTTATGTACCAGGCATCAATTTAGGTGTTTAGGATACATTAGAGTACAAAAAAGACAAAAATCCCTGCCCTTGTCAATGTGCATTTTAGTGGGGGAAACAATACATAATAAACATAATAAATAGTAAATGACATGGTATGTAGGAAAATGATAAGTGTTATGGGAAAATTGGAGGGAAGAGGGGATGGTGAATGCTGAGGGAATGTGGGTTGCCATTGAAATGGAGTGGTTAGTGTATGCTTCATTAAGAAGGTGACATATGTTTAAAGACTTTGAAAGAGGTGTATGAGTTACCAACTGCTACATAAAAAACTACCCCAAAACTCAGTAGCTTAAAACAATTAAACATTTGTTGACTCATTAATCATTAGGTCTGGTAGTTCTTAATCTGAACCAGGCTTATTTTTTTCTCTGTAGGCTTGCTCATACAGTTATGGTTAGCTACAGGTTAGCTGGTGGCTGGCTTTGCTAATCTTGGCCTGGTTCACTCTTATGTATGTCCAGCTGGGACAACTTGACTCAGCCTTATATGATCTTTAATAATCTTCCAGTAAACTAGCCTGGGCCTGTTCTCTTGGTATCACAGGGATCTGAAAAAAAAAATTAGTAGCACGGTAGAATCTCCTGAGGTCTGGGCCATGAACCAACACAATGTTACTTCCGTTATAATCTGTTGCTCACAGAAAGTCACAAGGCAAGTCAAGATCCATAGGTTGGAGAAATAGACTAGATCTGGTGGAAAAGCTGCAAAGTCACATTGCAAAGGGCTGTAGATACTGGGAAACAGCCATTTTTGCTGTCTTTCACAGAAGGCAAGGGAGTAAGCTTTGTCGGTGTAGTGTGCTAGAAGTGATGGGCAAAGAGTGGAGGAGGTGGCAGAGCATTCCACGTAGAGAGAACATCCTGTGCAGAGGCTCTGTGAGAGGTACTGTTGTTAGAAGAACAGAGGCTAGAATGTCTCAAATGGAGTAAGTGAGGAGAGAGTTGTAGGAGATGAAGCCGGGGATGAACAAGGACAAAATCAGGCAGAGGTTTCTTTTTGCCATAATTAGGACTTTGGCTTTTAATCACAGAAATGAGGTTTTTCCCCTCATTTTTTGTGAGTTTTTTTCCCTATATTTAAGGTCAAGATTTTCTTTTAATCTTTCATTTTCAGCAGTTTGAATATGTGTCTAGGTAGTTTTGTTTTTGTTGTTGATGCTATTGCCTTGGGTTTTTTGTTTTTTGGTGTTTATCCCGCTTGGGGTTCTCTGAGCTTCTTGGATTTGTGGCTTGTTCCCTTTCATTATTTTTAGAAAATCCTCTGCTTTTATTTCTTCAAATATTTCTTCTGCCCTCTTTCTTCTTCCTCTACTTGTATGGCACCTGAGATCTCTTCCTCCTCTGCTCCACCACAGGTAACCCAGTGCTTGCATCTCATCTCTCCTAGGAAAGATCTGTCTTTCCTTGGATTTTAAGCTTATAGTTGCCCTGCAACCACAGCTCTGATGGGATCAAGAAAAGTTATGATTTTGCAGTCCATTAACTTTTTCTTATTCTTAGGAAAGGAGCAATATTCTCCCAACTCTCTGCTCCATTACAGGGTTTTCAGTAGAAGGCAGGACATAATCTGACTTATATTTTAACAAGAGCAGTCAGGTTACTATATTGAAAGTAGACTGAAGGATAAGCAGGGAAAGCAAAGAATCCAGCTGGGACATTATTGCAGAATTCTAGGAGAGGACTGGCAATGCTTTGAACCAGGATGTAGGTGGGAGAGGGGGCAGTAGAGATTCTGGGTATATTTTGAAGGCAGAACCATAGGATTTCCTAAGAATTGGTCTTGGTATGTGAGAGAAGAAAAGGGTTAAAGAAGATTCCAAGATTTTTGACCTGAGCAAACTGGAAAGAATGAGTTACTATTGACTTAGGTGGACAGTGTTTTAAAAAGGGATTGGGGAAGTCCAGTTTTAGAAATAGAAATCCAGGTGGAAATGTTAAATACACAGTTATATGGGTATTTAACTGTGTATTTAACAGAGGAAAGATCCTAAAGATAGAAATTTTGAGGTTGTCAGCACATAGATGTCTGACATCTCTTCCTCCTGTGCTCCACCACAGGTAAGCCAGTACTTAAATCCTATTTCTACCCGAAAATAGCTGTTTTTCTTTGGATTTCAGGCTAATTGGTTGCCCTGCAACCTCAGCTCTTGATGAGTTCAAGGAAAATTATGATTTTTAGGAAGTAAGTGTATAGAAAATATTTCTTACAAGGTCGCTGTATTTAGGTTTGTGCCTTACTGCAAATGCTATCATGTTTACATATAAAAATGGAATATGCGCTGGGCGTGGTGGCTTATGCCTGTAATCCCAGCACTCTGGGAGGCTAAGGCAGGTGGATCACGAGGTCAGGAGATCAAGACCATCCTGGCCAACATGGTGAAACCCCATATCTAATAAAAATACAAAAATCAGCTGGGCGTGATGGTACATACCTGTAGTCCTAGCGAATAAGGAGGCTGAAGAAGGAGAATCGCTTGAACCTGGGAGGTGGAAGTTGCAGTGAGCCAGGATTGTGCAACTGCACTCCAGCCTGGGCAACAGAGTGAGACTCTGTCTCAAAAAAAAATAGAATATGTATTTCTAAAGAAAATATCCAAGAAGAAACTAGTAACTTCTTTTTTTGTATAGGAAAGAATAGGTAGTGGTTGCTTATTTTAAGACATTTGGGCTTTTTCTCTGTTTGTAGGAAAACCATCCCCTTGGTTATCTGTTGATACTGCCTTGTATGTTCTCAAGGAAAATGAGAGTCAAGCAAATCTACAGCTTGTGTGTTTTACCGAACTACGAAATAGAGAAGTATACATATTTATTTTCTAACGTTTAATTTTTAGATATAGTATGAACTGCAGTTTGGGGAAAGTATTTTTCTATATTTTATTTTTTAAGCTTTTATATACCTTCCAATTAAGGTATAAACAGTACTTAAACACTATAGATATTACTTGTTTTATTAATTATAAAGGATTTTTCTTGTTTGCTGAGATTTCTTAAGAATTAAGGATAAGAGCTGGGCATAGTGGCTTGCACCTGAAGTCCCTGCTACTTGGGAAACTGAAGCAGGAGGATTACTTGAGCCCAGGAGTTCAAAGCTGTATTATGCTATGATCATGCCTGTGAATAACAACTGCACTTCAGCCTGGGAAACATAATGAGATCCTGTCTCTAAAACAATTTAAATAAAGAATTGAGGATTGGTTGGCAGTCTTGGGTCTTGGCTTGTACCTTGTAAGTTGGGTAATATTGTACCTCACTTTCATCTTTTCTCAATGCCCTGATGCCTCACATGTGAACATTTGATATACTCAATAAAAAAGGTTGATGCCAGTATATTTTTTTCCCTGAACGCAAGCAATTCAAGACTTTGGAAAAGTTGCTGGAGATGTTTGTCTTACTTATATTACTACCGAAAAACAGAAAAACTTTAAGATTACTATCCTCAGGCTTGACTTATTTTATAGGGATCAAAAATAGATTGATATGAATAAATGCTTTTAAATGTTTTTATATGTTTCCCATGGGGTTGTTCTGATCTTTTCTAATTATATATTTACTCAGAGGCCAAATATGTGAGGCCAATACATAAATGTGGCTATTTATTTTATGAGGACTACAAAATACATCTGTTATACAACAGAAATAATACTATTCAAGGGCTTACTGCAATATCATATTTAATCTTTATATAGGCTCAATGACAGACAAACATTTCCCTGATGGAATGTCATATAAAAGTCTTTATTGTAGGCCTCCTAACAGACAAGAATAGGCAAGAAACAAATAAAATTGGCCGAAGTTAATGCTTTAACTAAACTCTTCTTCAGAACTGACTACAAAGTTAAGTTCAAGATAAAGCATTGTCTAAAACAATAACTATTTCCACTTTGTTTTGGGTAAAATTACTTTCTTACGAGATTGCATGTGTAAAAAATTAGTATATAGCAAAGCTATAATAAAGTTTTCATGAGTTTCTATTTACCTCTTTACAGGCTTCTGTTTATGTGTAGTATGTTACATTTACAAAGGATTTTTTTTATTTGTATTTATAGTTTCACAATTATTTTCTTATACATGAATTTTGTGCCCATGAAAAAAACTTTCCATTTGCCATCCACAGTGGCAATGCAAGGTTATATGTGGAGATAAGGGAGGATCATGTGATAATATGTATTAGGAAGCAGCAAGATCTATTTTTTTACTCCTGAGTCTATATCTGGCCAATTTCAAAGCTTATGCTTTTTAAAGGATGGATTTGGTAAATATTTAGTCTTTTTTTTTAAGACAAAGTCTCACTCTGTTGCCAGGCTGGAGTGCAGTGGTGTTATCTTGGCTCACTGCAACCTCCACCTCCTGGGTTCAAGTGATTCTGCCTCAACCTCCTGAGTAGCTGGGACTACAGGCATGCACCACCATGCCCAACTAATTTTTGTATTTTCAACAGAGATGGGGTTTCACCATGTTGGCCAGGATGGTCTCAATCTCTTGATCTTGTGATCCACCCACCTCGGTCTCCCAAAGTGCTAGATTACAGGCATAAGCCATCACGCCTGGCCAACATTTAGTCTTAAAAATGTCTTTTGGTTATATTGGATTTCTTCTTCTATCAAAATAGGACATGGTGACCTTAGGAAGATTATGATTTATCTGAGTTGGCAGGGAAGAAATAGAACTAAACCCAGAATTTAGATGAGCAATTTTATTTTGTATATGAGTATCCAGAATGACCTAAAATATACCTGAGTTGTTGTTTGTTTATTTGTTTAGAGATAGGGTCTCGCTCTGTCACCCAGGCTGGAGCACAGTAATACAGTTCCCTGTAACCATGAACTCCTGGGTGCAAATATCTTCCTGCCTTAGCATCTCAAGTAGCTAGGACTACAGGTGCATTTTTATTATTGCTGTTATTTGCAGAGGTGGGGTCTCACTATGTTGTCCAGGCTCGTCTCTAATTCCTAGCTTCAAGCAATCTTTCCACCTTGGCCTCCCAAAGTGCTGGGATGATAGGTATGAGCCACTGTGTCTGGCCCTATACCTGAGTTTTAAAAGGAATTTTTGGACATAACACCTGAAAGGATTCCCTTAGGTTAGTCTGTACCAAAGCTATTACACACAAGTAGAAATTGCTTAGATTTAATATATTTAACAGAGACAAATGCCAGCTTTTATAGAAACCTTTGGGCTCCAGAAAGCTCTTAGGAGATACATAGAGAGATACAATTCGCTTTTTTTTTTTTTTTTGACTGAGTCTCGCTCTATTGCTCAGGCTGGAGTGCAGTGGCACAATCTCAGCTCACTGCAACCTCCACCTCCCCCTCCCAGGTTCAAGCAATTCTCCTGCCTCAGCCTCCTGAGTAGCTGGGATTGCGGGTGCCCGCCACCATGCCCAGCTAATTTTTGTAGTTTTAGTAGAGGCAGAGTTTCACCATGTTGACCAGGCTGGTCTCAAACTCCTGACCTCAAGTGATCCACCCACCTTGGCCTCCCAAAGTGCTGGGATTATAGGAGTGAACCACCATGCCTGGCCTGCTTCCTTTTATAGAACTGGAGAATAAAATGTTTTCCTGTAGAGTGTCCTGGTACTCATGATAAATATCTAACATTTGATAGGAAACAGAATTTCACATAAAGCTGGTTTATTTGGCATTCTGCTTCTTGTTTTATAGTCCATATTACATTAAAAAAAGTAGAATTCCAGAGCGTTCATCCACATAATTGAACTCTTACAAATATGGTTAATTTATCCCAGTAGTGAACTATTTGAAAATATATTTAATTTTTATTTTACATCATTAAAATCTAATTTAGAAACATATATTTATATCTGAGTCAAATTAGGAAACCATAATCTAGAATATTATAACTTTTTTCAAAAGGAGCTCAGTGTTTGAATAAAAAAATGACCCTAAGATTTATCTTTGCTTCCTGTTGAAGGTATTTGCATCACAGACATTTTTTGAAGATTATTGGGGAAGATTTAGAAGATATATAACTTACCTGTTACAGTTTTAGGCATTTGTTTCAAAAATATATAAAGAACTACTATATCTAATGATTTCATCATGGGATTACCATTAAGAACAAGAATTTGAAACCTGTAAAAAGATTGATAGAACTATAATAGAATTTGTAAATATTGATTTAAAAATCATTTCCAATGAGTCCTTTTCAGAAGAAATATTAAAGCTTTAAATTAAAAGATTTTAGTATGATTGTTTTGTTTCATTGTTTTGAGAAAAGGTGTTTGGATGGACTGGTGAACTAGGACCTGGAATTTACTGGTTAATTCCTTCCACAACTGGCTGTAGGCTAAGGAAAGAAATAAAACCAGTAACAGATGAAGCCCAACTTGTATATAGAGATGAAACAGGGGAATTATTCCTTACAAAGGAATTTAGGTAAGTTTTGTTTATTAAGGTTAAACTTATGACATCTAGACTGGATAGATATTAATAGCCTGTGTTACTCCCTTTCCTTTGGCCAGCCCCTACCCCCATCCTCAGATTCTAATTCACCAATTCAACTCTTATGATAACCTGTATGAACTTGGAGGATGTTCTGCTAAGTTAAATAAGCCAGGCACAGAAAGATAAATACTGCATGGTCTCACTTATATGTGGGAACTTTCTCTTTTTTTCAGTAGAGACAAAAGTTTGCTCTGTTACCCACGCTGGAGTACACTGGCACAATCATAGGTCACTGAAGCCTCAGACTCCTGGGCTCAAGTGATCCTCCCACCTCAGCCTCCTGAGTAGCAGTACCTGGGATTACAGGTGCTTGCCAGCATGCCTGGCTAATTTTTTTTATGAGATGGGAGTCTCCCTGTGTTGCCCAGACTGGTCTTAAACTCCTGGCCTCAAGCGAGCATCCTGCTTCAACCTCTCAAAGTGCTGGATTATAGGTTTGAGCCACCACACCCAGCCTAAAAAGTCAAACTCATAGAAACAGAGAGTAGAAGAGTGGTTACAGCAGCTGAGAGTGGTGGGGGTGTTGGGGATATATGTTGGTGAAAGGATACAAAATGTCAGTTTGATAAGAGGTATAAGTTCAGGAGATCTATTGACAAAATGGTGGTTGTAGTTATGTACTGTATCCTTAAAAATTGCTAAGTGAATAGTTATTAAATGTTCCCACTAGAAAAAAAGATAAGTATGTGAGATAATGGATATGTTAATTAGCTTGATTTAGTCATTCCACAATTATACATATATCAGTAAATCACATTGCCCACCATAAATACATATATCAAAACAAAACAACTCATTCTTTAGGCATCTGAAAATGTTCCTCCATTTGCAGATCTGGGATTGTCATTTACTTCTGGGTTCCACACATTTGGCAAGTCAACTTCAGTTAGACATCTACCAATTTCTCCCTATAGGTCTACCTTCTCTAGAGGAAGAAGAAAGTAGATTGGAGAAAGGAAAAAAGAAGGAAACTACTACTATTCATTGAGTTCTTACTATGTGTTGAGATACTGTGGTTGCTTTACAGGCTTGTTTATCTTATGTAATACTGGACTGAGCCAAAACTGTATTTGGATACATTAACTTTATAGTTTACAGAAATTGTGTAATGCTATGATATTACTTCCATTTGAATGTTATCCTCATTAGAACCCCTATTCAGTGTACTTGCCTTAGAGACAAGAAATAACTAGCTATTTTTATAATTTTAGGTCTACTTTATCAGATATATTTGAAGTGATTGATTTAGATGGAAATGGTCTTCTTAGCCTTGAAGAATATAATTTTTTTGAATTGAGAACAAGTGGTGAGAAATGTGATGAAGATGCTTGGGCTGTCTGCAGAGGTAAGCAATTTTCTTTTTCTTAACAGATGTATAAAAATATATATAGCACCTTTTCATCCCTAAGAAATAAGAAGTCAGACTTCTCCATGAAATATTATTATACCATTTAGGACATTTTGAAAATAGTAGCATTGTTTGTAGATCATAAAAACTTAAACATTTATTTTTCTTAAACTGATAGTTGGTATAATACTCGAGTTAAAAGAAAGTATGAATTACTTAATCATAATCTCAGTTTTCAGCCTCTACTCTTTGGGGTTTAGAAGACAAAAAAACTTGCCCTTGCACTTGATAAAACTGGGCCTGAAGTGGTCAAGAGCCACAAACGATGACCAGGAGAGGGCAGCAAAAAGCCAATAAGCTAGAGTTTTACTTACAAATTAAGGTTTTCAGGAAGTTGTTTATATTATACATATTAGAAGTTCTTCAGTGCTTTTTTAGTTGAGTTTAATTTAAAAAATCCGTCTATGGAAGTATTGAAGCCAAAATGCCAAGATGGACAAAGAAAATCACTGAGAATGAAGCAAAGTCAATTGTCACTTGGGAGAATTTTGGGAAGATGTGCTTGCGTATTTAAGCCAAAGACTGCAAGATCAGAGGGGAAAGCCAAAAGCCATAGCCAACTATAGGTCATGGAGCAAGAGGTATGAGGAGACCAGAATGCAGTCAAGAGAGATGAACTCACATATGCTTTCACTGGAATAGTAATGTGTGGGTCTTAAAATGGTCTAAACTTGGCAAAGTCAGTGAGCCAGGTTGGGAGTCTGTTTACCTAAACAGCAGTAGGTTAGAAGTATAATATTTATATAAAGGAATCTTTTAGTATTTCTCCTTTTAGCTGAAAGTTAATGTAATCAACAACAATAAATGTATATTGATTTGTAATATTAAACTTTGATTAATAAGGTTCATATATATAATAGAGTATTATCTATAGTAAAATGTAATTATCTTGTAACTTTAATGATAAAATCTTTTAATTGGCACTAGAGGACATTCCATAAGAGTGAATTTATGGTTTTCTGTTGGTAAAGTTGGTGGTAAGCAAAATTCTAATTTAAAAATTTAATTAAATTGGCAGAGTTGATGGTTAACATTTTTTGAGGGCTTACCATCTACCGTGTACCAGCTGCTGATCTATGCACTTCTACACACCAACTCTATGAAGTAGTACTTTATTCTCGTTTTATAAATCAGGAAATAGAATAGACATTAAGTAACTTGACCAAGGCTTCACAGCAAGGAAGTTTCACAGATAGTCAGGGTCCAGAACTTTGAACTCCATGCTATTAAAAAGTATCCAAGATTTATTGAATTGAAAAATGATTTGGAGGAATGTCTACTTCACCAACATTAGTAATACTGCAAAGAAATGAGAACTTTTAAGGTTTTAATGTTTCCCCTGAATAACAAGAAAAGGTACTGTTTATCTGTAAGATTATTTTAATAGACTTTTTTATACTTCAAGATGCTTTTATTTTTATTTTGTTTATTAACAGACTTTATTTTTAGAGCAATTTTTAGGTTTACAGAAAAACATAGGCTGGGTGCTGTGGCTCATACCTATAATCCTAGCACTCTGGAAGGCTAAAGCAAGAGGATTGCTTGAGGCCAGGAGTTCAAGACCAGCCTGGCCAACATGGTGAAACCCCATCTGTACTAAAAATACAAAAATTATCCAAGTGTGGTGGCAGGTACCTGTAATCCCAGCTACTCTGACGGCTGAGGCAGGAGAATCGCTTGAGCCTGGGAGGCGGAGGTTGCAGTGAGCTGAGATCGTGCCACTGCACTCAGCCCGGGTGACAGAGTGAGACTCCATCTCAAAAAAAAAAAAATCTTCCATATATCCTTCCTCATCCACAAGTTTTCCCTATTATTAACATCTTGCATTTGTATGGTACCTTTGTTACGATCGATGAGTGATGTTGATACATAATCATTAACTAAAGTTCATAGTTTACATTAGGTTCACTCTTTTTGTTTCTTTGTTTGAGATAGAGTCTCTCTCTGTCACCTAGTATGGAGTGCAGTGGTGTGATCTCGACTCACTGCAACCTCTGCCTCCAGGCTCAAGCGATCTTCTCACCTCAGCCTTCTGAGTAGCTAAGACTACAGGTGTGTGCCACCACACTCGGCTAATTTTTGTATTTTTTTGTTGAGACAGGTTTCACCATGTTGCCCAGACTGGTCTCAAACCCCTGAAGGATTCAGTCTTGTCTTGTACAGTTCTATGGGTTTTGACAAATACATAACGTCATGTATCCACCATTACAATATCATGTACAGTAGTTCACTGCCCTAAGCATCCCTGTGCACCATTTATTCATGTACCTGTTCATCCCCCAGACCCCTGGCAACCACTGCTCTTTTTGCTATATCTATAATTTTGCCTTTTCCAGAGTGTTATACAGCTGGAATAAGATAGCATGTAGCTTTTCCAGCCTGGCTTTTTTCACCAAGCAATTTATATTTCAGATTCTTCCATGTCTTCTTTTGGTTTAATAGTTAATTTCTCTTTATTGTTAAATAATGTTCTATTGTATGGATGTACCATAGTTTGTTTATGCATTTACCTGTTGAAGAACATTTTGGTAGCTTCCAGTTTCTGGCAGTTATGAATACAGCTGCTGTAAACACTTGTGTGCATGTTTTTGTGTAAACTTAAGTTTTCTATTCATTTCAGTTGAATAATTACTGAATTCTATGGTGAAACTATGTTTAGCTTTGAAAGATCCATCAAACTGTCTTCCTAAGTGACTGTTCCATTTTGTATTCCCACCATCAATGAATGAGAATTCCTGTTGTACCACCTTCTCATCAGCATATGGCATTATCAGTTCTATGGATTTTAGCCATTCTAATAAGTGTGCAGTGGTATCTCATTGTTGTTTTAATTTGTAATTCCCTAATTACATATGTTATTGAGTATCTTTTTATGTACTTATTTGCTGTCTGTATATCTTCTTTGGTGACGTGTCTGTTTAGATCTTTTGTCCATTTTTTAACTTGGAATTTTTTTATTACTGAGTTTTAAAAGGTCTTTATATATTTTAAATATAAGTCCTTAATAGATGTATATTTTGCAAATACTTTTCCCCAACGTATGACTTGTCTTTTCATTCTCCTAACGGTGTCTTTCACAGAGCAGAAGTTTAAAAATCTTCTTTTTTTTGAGACAGTCTCACTCTGTCACTCATGCTGGAGTGAAGTGTTGCCATCTCAGCTTACTGAAAGCTTTCCAGGTTCAAATGATTTTCATGCCTCAGCCTCTGTTGTAGCCAGGACTACAGACATGCACTACCACGCCTAAGTACTTTTTGTATTTTTAGTAGAGATGGTCTCAAATTCCTGGCCTTAACTGATCCACCCACCTTGGCCTCCCAAAATGCTGGGATTACAGGTTTGAGCCACTGTTCCCAGCCTAGAAGTTTTTAATTTTAATGAAGTCCCATTTACAAATTTTTTAGTTCATAGGCTATGCTTTTGGTTTATATGCTTTTGTTGTTGTGTCTAAAACCCCATCACCAACCTAAGTTGCCTACATCTTCTCCTATATTTTTTTTCCTCCTATATTTTCTAGGAATTTTATAGTTTTGTTTTACATTTGGGTTTGTGACCCATTTTGAGTTAATTTTTGTGACCGGTGTAAGGTCTGTGCCTAGGTTTGTGTTTTTGTTGTTATTGATAGTGGTGTTTTTGTTGTTTTTGCATGTGGATGTCTAGGTGTTTCAGCACCATTGTTGGAAAAGAGTATCCTTTCTCCAATGAATTGCCTTTGCTCCTTTGTCAAGTGTCAGTTGAATATATTTGTGTCGGTCTATTTCTGGGCTGTCTATTCTGTTGTAATCTGTTTGCCATTCTTTCACCATTACCACACTATCCTGATTACTGTAGCTTTATAGTAAGTCTTGAAGTCAAATGTTAATAAATTTTTAAAAAATTAATGAGGATTGAGATTTTTAAGTTTTAAAAGTAGATTAACATGTTCTCACTCATAAGTGGTTGTTGAACAATGAGAACACATGGACAAAGGGAGGGAAACACACACCAGGGCCTGTTGGGGTTGGGGAGGCTAAGGGAGGGATAGCAAGGGGTGGGAGGATTGGGGAGGGATAACATTAGGAGAAACACCTAATATAGATGACAGGGGGATGGATGCAGCAAACCACCATGGCATCTGTATACCTATGTAACAATCCTGCATGATCTGCACGTGTACCTCAGAACTTAAAGTATATAAAAAAAAGTAAATTACTTGTTGATAGTCTCTGTGCTATAGTATCTATATATGTTTTTAAATGTATTTGTAAATGTATTTACATTTTTTAAATGTATTTGTATTATATATCAAATAATTTTTTCATCTTGCTTTTCTACATAGTAGCTCTAACCTCCATTTTTGTGGCTACCGTTTCTCTTCATGATTGAATTTAATCTTCATTTATTTTTTTCCCTTGAAAAAGTTATGAATAACTTTCAACTCTAAACATTTTAAGCTATTGATTAGTCAACCAATTTTAGACAGTTATGTCTCTGCTGCTTTTCTTACAATAATGCATACAAAAGAGATGCCATCTCAAATAGAGTACCTATTTATCTTGGGTATATTATAGATGAAAGTTGGGAAATAAGATCTTTCCTGTTGTAGGAGAGCTAACAAAATATCCACAATAAATGACTACTTATTGTCTACATTAGAGACAAATCCAGGAGTTATGCAAGTCTAGAAATTTCTAGGTAAATTTAGTTTTGCTCGTAAATAATGTTAAAATGGGCCTACTTAGACTTACCTGAGAAAATGTAGTTGATTAATGGATCCCAGAGTGCTCCCCACTATCTGTGAGTCTTTCAAGACTCGGGGACAATTTAGTTACAATTAGAGGAATTAGGCATATGGTAGTCTCAAATATGGCACTATTCACATCTTTCTTTCTGAAATGCTAGTAGTTTGGGGAGTATTATATCAAATTTTTCCAGTTTCTGCTGGCTTTAAGTGGCAAATACATATGAAGCATTTTAATTCTTTGAAATATATAGCAATGTATGCTCTAAATAAGCAGGTAGATTTGGAATTTACCCGGATATATTATAATTTCCTCAAATTTTAGAATATATTTGCACTATTTATAACTTCAGGATTTATTGAAAAATGAAATTGTGTACTAGCTGAGTTATGGGAAATTAGAAGGATAGCTCTCAAGAATGTTTTGAGTCATTTTTATTCCACTTTTAGATTGCTCATAGATTCATAGGCCTCTTTTAAAATAAATATCTATGAATAATAATATATCATAGACATTTTATAAAAGATATGAACTTTAAAATTATGTAAGAAAAAACTTTTGGTTGTTTAAACAGAGAATTTTGATACAAAGAAGAATGAACTAACAAGACAAGGATTTATGGATTTGAATCTAATGGAAGCCAATGATCGAGACGGAGATCCTTGTGACCTTTGGGTAACTCTGCATTCTATGGGCTACAATAAGGCTCTGGAGTTGACAGAGGTAAAGTATTCTTCGAAAGTTTTGCCAGTGAGTTTAGTGTACATAATATTTTACTTTAGGAACATTTTCCTGACATGTAACTTTCAAATTGGACACCCAAATCTTTAAACTTTAGTATATGAATGAATCCTGGGTACAACATGTTTCTGTTAGTTTATACAAGTTCTTGTTCTCACCTGAAATTTAGTTACTGCCAACATTAAAATGATTTAGAGACCAAAGAGTTTAAGCATATAATATGCAAGAAAAAAATTGGTATTTAAAAAAATCATAATTGGAAAAGGCAATTTGAGTTACTAAAGCCTCATTTATATAGGGAAACTCTTTATCTTAACAATTTAAAGGCTTGATTAGAATAAGGAGAATGTGTCTGGATTTCTGATGTTTTTATAAAGGGTACTTTTGGGGTTAATATTTGTAAAACACTTGGAACAGTGGCCGGCTTATACAAAGCACTGTGTATGTATCAGCTATCATAATCATTATTATTATTAACATAGGACTCATGATAAATCAGCAGGGTAATAAAAATTTGAAAATTAGGCCTTATTTCTTAAATTCTGTATTTCTTTCTTTTTTTTTTCTTTTTCTTTTTGTTTTTTTTTTTTAGACAAGATCTTACTCTATCACCCAGGCTGGAGTGCAGTGCAATGGCAGAATCATAGCTCACTGCAGCCTTGACCTCCTGGGCTCAAGTGAGCCTCCTGCCTCAGCCTCTTGAGTAGCTAGGACTAGATGCCCCCACGCCCAGCTAATTTTTCAACTTTTTTTCTTTTTTGTAGAGATGGGGGTCTCACTGTTTAACCCACCCTAATTTCTATATTTCTATGTCAGATTTAAAATACAGAATTTAAGAGTTTCAGTTTCAGGCCACAAGTTAGATAACAATACAGTAGTTTATACGCTTAAAATTAAAAATAATATTTGTCCTTTTTCTATACTTGAATCAAGAGAGCAACACTAACGTTGACAAATTTTGTTTTAGACACGTTTAGACTTTAATTCCTAGTTTTGGCATAATTCAAAACCTTTATTTACCTGTTTTCTGAGAGATTCTATATTGTCTCCCCATTTTTAGAAATAGGAGGTAAATAGTTAGAGTAATTATTTATATCCTACTTTAGCCTAACATTCAGTGACTGCCACATTTTAATCATGTGTAAAATCAGCATCTAATATATGAACAATATTGATTCTGCTATACATGCTGTTGCTTAATAGTGAAATTAGTTAAGAGCAATTTAAGACTTTTTACTGCAGTTACTGATGTCATTTACATTTGAAACTATAAGCAAGAAAAATTTCTGAGCTAAAATTTAATTTAAATTTTGTTTATTGAATAAGTAATATATTTGCATCATTTAAATTCAAAAGGTAAAAAAATATATAGTATACATTGGAAAGTGTCAATAGACGATGAGACTGCCACTCAGTAACTGAAATAAAAAGACAAAGCTAAATTGATTGCTTACTATAAAGGGGAGTTATGCTGGTCAGGCACAGTCTCTCCACTAAGAGCAGAATGCTCATTTATTTAGGGTTTAGGGAAGGCACAGAGTTCAGGGAATGACTGGCTTTTAGAGGCGTGAATGAGTTAATAGTATCTGGGGAAGCATGGTTACTTGAATGAGACTGTTGACTGGTTGGCACTTAGCAGTGTATTTACTGATGTGAATGCATCTCTGATTGCCTGACTTTCAAAAGTGAGGAGCTGACACTGGTTGCCTAACCTAAGTATGTTCATTGAAGTGGAGCTGTTCCTGATCAGTTTAACAGATTTAAAACCTTTTTTCTTATTAAATTTCTTTATTGTTTCTTATTTTTTTTACTGGTTTATTTTTCGTATTAAATTCTCCAATTTAGGTTGAATTACAGATTATACATTCCCTGTATCAGCCTGTGAAAATCGTCTGTCAAAGAGCAACATAACTTCTTTATTGCTCTTGCTGAAAGGGCATTGCCCATATATCACCGTAACTGAATAGTTGCTCTTTTACTGAATTTGATAAGCCAAACTTACATGTTTAGTTTTCCCTTTTTTTCTTTTCTGTTTTCTTTTTTAAAATAGAATTTCATGATATTTCTTTCTAGATTCAGAACTGGGAAAATTTACTTTCTTTTTTAAAGTACTACATAACTTTTTATTTTACTTTTGTATGGGTGAATAGGTAGTTGAGAGCTAAATATTGTGCTAAATCTAAGTAGGATCCCATAATCTAGGTTTTACTATTACAGTCTTCCCCATCTTCCTTATCACATATATTATTAATGGTTTTACAATGAATAATTTACAGTTAATAGTTTTCTTGCTTGTTGTTTTCTTCCTCTATTAAGTTAGTAGGATAAAGAAAATAAAGAAATAAAAGATCAAGCTCATGAAAAGAAAAAATAATAAAACTATAGGACAACACTTTGTGATAAGATTTTAATTTAAAAATTTTAGAATGTACAAAAATCACTAGCATTCCTATACACCAACAACAGTCAAGCCAAGAGCCAAATCACGAAAGAGCTCCCATTCACAATTGCCACAAAAAGAATAAAATACCTAGGAGTACGGTGAACAAGGGAGGCCAGCAGTCTCTAAAGGAGAACTACAAAATACTGCTCAAAGAAATCAGAGATGACACACACAAATGGAAAACCTTTCAATGTTCATGGATAGGCCATTAAAATGGCCATACTGCCCAGCACAGTTTATAGATTCAGTGATATTGCCACTAAATTACCATTGACATTCTTTACAGAACTAGAAAAAACTATTTTAAAATTCATATGGAACAAAAAAAGAGCCTGAATAGCCAAGACAATCCTAAGCAAAAAGAACAAAGCTGGAGGCATCACGCAACCTGATTTCAAACTATACTACGGGGCTACAGTAACCAAAACAGTATCGTACTGGTAGAAGAACAAACATATAGACCAATGGAACAGAATAGAGAACTCAGAAATAAGACTGCACACCTACACCTGTTCGATCTTTGATAAACCTGACAAAAACAAACAATGGGGAAGGAATCCTCTGTTCAATAAATGGTACTGAGATAACTGGCTAGCCATATGCAGAAGATTGAGAGTGGCCCCTTCCTCATACCATGTACAAAAATTAACTCAAGATGGATTAAAGATTGAAATGTAAAACCCAAAAGGATAAAAACTCTAGGAGACAACCTAGGCAATACCATTCAGGACATAGGCGTGAGGAAAGAGTTCATGAGGAAGATACCAAAAGCAATTTTAACAAAAGCAAAAATTGACAAATGGGATGTAATTAAATTAAAGAGCTTCTGTGCAGCAAAAGAAACTATCAACAGAGTAAACAGCCTACAGAATGGGAGAAAATTTTTGCAAACTATGCATCTGACAAAGGTCTAATATCCAACATCTATAAGGAACTTAAACAAATTCTCAAGAAAAAATTCTATTAAAAAGCAGGCAAATGAACAGACAATTTTCAAAGGAAGATATACATGCAGCCAACAATCATATGAAAAAAACTTGACATCACTGATAACTAGAGAAATGTAAATCAAAACCATAATGAAATACCATCTCACAACAGTCAGAATGGCTATTATATAAAAGTCAAAAAATAAAAGATGCTGGTGAGATTGTGGAGAAAAAGGAGTGCTTATACACTGATAGTGGGAGTGTACATGAATCAGCCATTGTGGAAGCTAGTGTGGTGATTCCTCAAAGACCTAAAGACAAACACCATTCGACCCAGCAATCCTATTGCTGGCCATATAGTAGTAATCCTATTACTGTGTCTTTTTATAAAGACACATACACATGTATGTTCATTGCAGCACTGTTCACAATAGCAAAGACATGGAATCAACCTAAATGCTCATCAGTGGAAAACTGGATAAAGAAAATGTAGTAAATATACACCATGTGATACTATGCAACCATAAAAAAGAATGAGGTCATGTCCTTTGCAGGGACATGGATGGAGCTGGAAGCCATTATCCTCAGCAAACTAATGCAGGAACAGAAAACTAAATGCCCATGTTCTCATTTATAAGTGGGAGCTAAATGATGAGAACACATGGACACATAGAGGCAAACAACACACACTGGGACCTATCAGATGGTGGAGAGTGGGAAGAGGGAGAGGATCAGGAAAAATAACAAATGGGTACTAGGCTTAATACCTGGGTGATGAAATAATCTGTACAACAAACCCCTATGACATGTTTACCTATGTAACAAATCTGCATGTACCCCTGAATTTAAAAGTGTAAAAAAAAAAAAGAAAAAATTAGAGAATACGTTTTAACATTATTGACCTTTTAATATGTTTTACTTTCAGTGAATATTCAAATATTGATCCTCTTTGGTTGAATCAAACTGATAGCCATGACTTTAGAAATGGCAGAATATTGCTAGAATCTACTCAATACTGAGCAAATAAATTAAACCTTTAAAAATGCCACACTCAATATTATAATTATTATAAATAATCTTTTAAAAAATTTACAAAGGTGATGTGTATGAAAAATAAACCCAGGTCTTCTACTTTTTAGTTCAATGATTTTTTTATTTTTGCCAAAGGTTGAAGTTATTAAAATATTTTTTAAACAAAAATTTTTGTTTATGTTCTACTAAAATTAACTTTAGACTTCTTTCTTTTATTTATTTCCTTAAAAGATGACCACCAATTTG
Organism: Plecturocebus donacophilus; assembly: GCA_004027715.1. NCBI lineage: Eukaryota > Metazoa > Chordata > Mammalia > Primates > Pitheciidae > Plecturocebus > Plecturocebus donacophilus. The sequence continues at coordinate 13,870 of PVKP010024224.1, read as the reverse complement.
TGAATTTATTCAGTTATTCAGCAAATACTTATTGAATACCTACTATGTGATAACTGCAGAAAGGAGGCACTGAAGATACAAAGATGAATAAAATAGTCAAAGTTCTTGCCCTTATAAAATTTATATTTCATGAAGGAGAATGATTAATTAAATGATTGATTAATTAAAATTATTTTGGCCAGGCACAGTGGCTCACGCCTGTAATCCCAGCACTTTGGGAGGCTGAGGCAGGTGGATCACCTGAGGTCAGGAGTTCGAGACAGCTTGGTCAACATGGTGAAACCCCATCTCTACTAAAAATACAAAAATTAGCCTGGTGTGATGGTGGGTGCCTGTAATCCCAGCTATTTGGGAGGCTGAGGCAGGAGAATCGCTTGAACTCGGGAGGCAGAGGTTGCAGTAAGCTGAGATTGTGCCACTGCCTCCAGCCTGGGTGATAAGAGCAAAACTCCATCTCCAAAAAAAAATTTTTTTAAATTATTTTAAAGGTGTTTTGAAACAACTCAAAGGCTGCTTTATGGCCATACCACCCTGAACGTGCCGATCTCGTCTGATCTCGGAAGCTAAGCAGGGTTGGGCCTGGTTGGTACTTGGATGGGAGATAGCCTGTAGGCTTGGATGGGTGCTGCAGGCTTTTGGCTCTTCCGCTCCCTGCCGGGAAAAAAAAAAAAAAAACCTCAAAGGCTGATGTAGAGAACAGAGAACAGTGGAGGAGTGAGGGAGATTGGGGGGCCAGAGCAGATCCCACTGCAGAGGTGGCACTTAAGCTTTACCCTGAAGCGGGAGGACAGGGTACCCATGTGAAAATATATGAGGATAATCTTCCAAGTGGAGAGAACACTATGTAGGAAGGGCTTCATTTGCTCAAGGATCTGAAAGATCAGGATAGCTGAAGCATAGAGACACAGGAGACCAGGTTGGATGGAGAGGCAAAGCCTCTTTTACCCCACTGGCTCTTTATTTTTTTAACCACATTGTAGGCTGTGGTAAAAAGACTAAGGTAGATATTAGAAAAATTTCATTCCAAATGCAGAAAATATTTTCAGATCTCATATTTTAAAGGTGTTTTTAGACTAAACATTTAATGAGTGCTCTGTATCCATGTAGTAAGCTTTGATTGTGAATGTAATAATTTCTTTAGAACCCTTTGATGAATTCTTTCAGTAGCCCTCACCTTAGAAAAGAAAATTAGATAACATGATATTTGTTAGCATTGAACCAAATGGAGAGTTGTTATTATGGCTTAAAGGAGGTAATGTATTACCGATTTGCTAGAGATTATTATTTTCTTTTATTTCCTATTAACATTATCAGTTAATATGCTACCAAAAAGTCAAGATTTCATGCTTGCTTATTACTCAATTCATAGCACTAAAATTTTCTTCTTAAAGTGTATTAGAAGCTCAAGATAGAAGGTGTAATGTGTATTATATGGTAAACACATTAATAAATAATTTATTTAAAATTCTATCAAAACGCCAAAACAAGATTTCTTTTTTTTCCTTATCAGGCATGTCCATTTGTCATTGATATCTATGCAGAAAAATGTAAGCCAAAAATTAAAGCTGTCCATATGGAGGCATGTAGTGGACAACTTGAGAAGGCCATTTGTAAATCTGTTCTTAGCAAGGGTGACGCCAAAGTAATGGATGGCTATGAAAATATCATCGTGCATACTTACAGTTGTGACTCCTGGGTAACATCAATTATTGAAAACAAGGTATCAATTATGAGGTGGTTCTCCTCACTTTGCTACAAAGTTTACTAATATATTTCATCTTATTCCTTACTCTATTCTTACGTGGTAATTAAGTATCCCATCACATTAATAATGTTTATAATGCATAATTATTTTTTCTCCTCAGGTTTCTAACTCAAATTGGGTGTGATAATTTTTATATGATTTTTAAAGGTTTGAGATTTTTTTCTCTTAAAATATTAGGAAAATTAAACATTTGGATATTAGTGAAAATAGAGCACAGTCTGGGTACAATGTATTTTATTTAGTTTGTTTCTAAAAGTTTTTACATATACATAGCTTTTAATAATACTTATCATGTTTTAATGAAATATTATAAAGAAGGAAAAAAATTCAACCCAGATTTTTACAGCAACATTGCAGAGATCCTATAGATTATCATAATTTTATCTAATTGACTATATTCTACTGTCCAAGACCTACTTTCATCAACCTGATTATTTCTACCTTTGGTTCTCTTCCCTGCTATTAATACTATTGATATTACAGGTCAAGAGAATATGAGCATAAATTCTTAGAAATATCCAGTTCTCTAGAAATTATAAATTTTCATAAAACTTTATATAAGATGGCTGGCTGCTCAGTACTGTTGACTTATTTTAGTTCCTAGGTGAGACATAGTATTTTTATGCCTGCTATACATTTGTTAAAATACTTAAGATTTGACAGTGTTTTTAGTCAGTCTGATAATATATTATATAACAACTCTTTTAGTCAGAATAGGAGCCACCAGAAAGTGTAAAACATGAGCTCTGAGTTCAAGGAGTTTATGGGCTACAATTGGAAAAACAAAATTAATACTCTTGAAAGACATCAGAGAATAATTAAGTGTTACATAATATAGTACTATTTGTGTATGTAACAGGGGTTTTATTCTGTTTCTCTTGTAGTTGTGTTAATTTGGACCACAGAAGCTGGGGAGGGATTTATATGAGGGGGAAGGGAGCTGTGGTATTGAGCATTGAAGGATAACTAGGATTTAGATATGCAAATAGACAGCCTTTAGATGCAGGGGAAACAGCATAAGGAGAAACATGGGGAAGGATATATATGCTTTGCAGAAGCAGACAGCTTTATTTGGAGGAAGATTATGAAGGTAAATAACTTACAGAATGGATCCAATTTATATATGTTATCTTGAAAACAAGATAGCGGAGTTTAGGCTTGATTAAGCTTGGGTCCCCACCTAGTAGATTGCGGTTTTCAAAGGGACCAATCATGCCCCGGGGGGTGATTCCTAAGATCCATCATGGTTCCCTTTCTTCCCTCTAGGTTTCACTAGGGTTAAAAAGGTGGAAGGGAGTCACTACTTTACCCCAGCCCCTCTGCTATCACCTATTATTTCTCAATTCTCTGCCTCCTTTTTTTTTTTTTCTTTTTAAAAAAATAAGATGGAGTTTCACCATGATGGCCAGGCTGGTTTTGAACTCCTGACCTCAGGTGATCCACCCACCTCAGCCTCCCAAAGTGCTAGGATTACAGGCCTGAGCCACCATGCCCAGCCTCTCTGCCTCCGTCTTCCTCAAGGAAAATTCAACTCTCTTCACCAAAATGTGATGATAATGCTAACATTTTAGAACTTACCATGTCCCAGGCACTTATATATATTAGAGCATTTACTTCTCACAACAACCCAGTGAGATAAGTGCTATTCCCATTTTATAAGCAGGAAACTGAAGCACAGAGAAGTTAGTTAACTTGCAATTGATTATACAGCTAAGTAGTAGAAGAGTTGAGAAATAAATTCAGGTAGTTTAACATTACAGTACCCCCTTTGTAGTCATTAGGGTGTGATGGCAGATTCTTATAGGAGAATATTTTGACTCCTACATTTTTCCCATTTATCAGTGTCGTTCTGCTTTCCCTTGCTTCCTATCCATCCTAGAGGCCATTGTCTGTTATCTCAGTTGTCATTTCTTCCATGAAGTCTTCTTTGAAACCCTAGTCCGAGTTAACATTCATCTTCTGTGTTACTGTACATCCCTGTAAATGCCACTATTACAAGATTCAGCTAAGTTTTTTGTAATTGTCATTTGTCTGTCTCCCCTAGAGTGTGAGCCAGGAGTCAGTAATTATATCTTTTATCTTAGTGCACCTAGACCTTAAAACAATGCCCAATACACAGTTGATACTAGATAAATATATTTATTTATATATTGTGAATGAAGGAGTAAAAAGATGTTTTAGACGTATTAGTTGGAAGGTAGTATTAAGATGAATGGAAGTAGAAAAAACTAGAGATAACAAAAGAAATAGAGACTATTGCTATCATAAGTCAATGATGAAATAATGTGACCCTGGTATCCATAATACCCTGGGAATGAAGATTAAAAGGTAGGTAAATTTAAGTCACATTTAAAAGTATATATAAGTGGTGACAGATTGGAAAGAAAATAAATGAGAAAAAGTCACAGATACATACTCGAAAGAAGTAGCCGATTTGTATGAATTTGTAGTGCACTGTATGATATTAAAACAGAGTTTCAGGGTTTATTCTGAGGCTTATATTGACTATAATAAAGAGAGGACTAGCAACTTATGAAATCTTTTTTTTTTTTATAGTCAGATGAGAAAGTCCTTATTCACATCAACAATGAGCTAAGTAAAAACTGTGTAAACAGCAGAGGACTCAACATATTTGCAGTAGAAGTGGCGCCCAAATCTACAATGGTAATGTATTATTTTCTAATTAAAGACTTTTGTTTTATGTCTTTGAAAAAAATTGCTATTAATACTATGGGTAAACATGTAGATATAAAATGGAGTGGAAAATTATTTTAAGTATGATATTTGTATCAGTATCATTCTATACTTAGGAGAGTTTGGTTCTAATCCAGTTCTGTCACTGGTTGAGTGACTATGGGAAGTTCATTTCCTTCTATGTTCCAGTCTCTTTAAATGTAAAATTAAGATAATATCACTAGTTTCACATACTTCACAAAGCTAATGTAAAGATAAAAGTAAAATGATGTACATGAAAGTACTTTTGTAAATCATATAGAAATGTAAATTATTAATAGTAATAAGACTTTTAATAACTCAGAATGTTTTTATCTGCATTATTAAGATTTTCAAAAGTAACTTGAGAGGAAAAATGCCCCTGAGTTTTAGATAAGCAAAGAAGTCAAGAGCTAGAAACAGCTATAGTTCCAGTGTTAGCAGGACTCTGGGTTTCTGATTTAGCCAGGAGTTCCAAGTCAGGGACAGATCAATAGACCTCCCTGTTGGGCAAGTAAAGGGAGAAAGGAAAAAGCTTCCTATTCTTACCCTTTCTTTCTCCATACTGTCCATAAAATCCTAAAACATTCTAGAACAGGATAAAGAGATTATCTTTTGTTTCTCCAATTAAGATTTTAGAAAATTCTCTAGGTTTAGCAAGGAAAAGATATTTTCTCTTCGTTCTACCACTCTTATTTACCCACATTCACCCACACCAAATGACAGCTACTATATAGTAAGGTAGGATTTAGACTGGATTATCCTGTTAGACCTCAGATCATAGATTGCTAGTCTCTGCTACGGACAAATATGATAGAATTTTATCTGCACAGCATATTCTTATTACAAGGCCTGGAAATGTTGTCCTATTTAAAAATTAGCCAAAAATAACAATATATAAAAAGAGAGTAAAAGCTTTCTATTTTTATGTGCAGGTTTGTCAACATGTAATGCCTCTGAATGAACGACAAGAATGGATATATTATTGTATATATTCTCTTATTTCTTAAATAGTTCTACTTAGAACTTACCAAACTAAGAATTATTTCAGATTTAGTCTGTTATTCACTAATCAACTAAATGCTACTTAATTTAACTGATGTACCTAAATAATAATCTATTCAATTTGTATGCATTTTTATTTTATATCCATGTTATATACTTTATTATTAAAATATAAATAATGCTTTCAATATGTGGTGTTCTTATTTAGTAGGAAATCTAAGCACATTTTATTTTTGAATAGCAAGTCAAAATAAAATTACAGGTAAGATTTTTAAAAGTAATATTCAACAAATTCTACAAAGTCCTCTACACTTTAGGTTTTTGTACTCTAAAAAAAGAAACAAACAAACAAAAACTGGCCAGGTGTGGTGGCTTTTGTCTGTAATACCAGTACTTTATGAGGCTGAGGCAGGAGGATTCCTTGAGTCCAGGAGTTTGGGTCTGCACTGAGCTATTGTCATTACCGCTGCACTCAAGCATGTCTCTAAAATAAATAAAATGTTAAATCAAAATAACCATATAATTTTCCTATCACACAAAAAAATTAAAGCAAAATTTGGAAAAATTTATTTTTATGTAAAGAAGCCAAAATCTAATGACAATAGTGGGAATATTTTGTTCTAATAGTAAACTTTTATGAATTTATTTGTGGATTGCTTTTAATTAAATATATTTTGAAATAGGAATTAAATTTATTTTATAGTTAATAAAGCAGCACAGGGTATGAAAAATTATATTAAGCAATTAATAACTGTATGATAATATCAGTAACAGACTACTTGCCAGTAAATGTCAGCTTTTGAAATATCAATAACATTATGACAGTATATTATTTTTGTACCCGGTACATATTAGCACATAGTTTAAATACCATTTGAGTTTTTGACCCTTGATTTAGCTATCTGTAAAATAGGCTGTCAGTATCTAGCAGTTGGAATTCTTCAGATGATGTGTCTTTAAAAGTAATACAATGTGAAAACATTTTATTAATTGCTAAATGCCTTATAAGTCCAATAAATGTGACCATATGTTCTATTTCACAATGTATTGAGTTACAGGAAATTAATTACCTGGATGTGATACTAAAAGCATATAATGAAATTGTTATCTATGTCCCAAATTGTAAAGGGGCTTTTATAATAGGATGATAGATCTTTTATAATAGAGGACATATAGTGGTATACTGATCATAGAAACTCAAGAAAAGGAATAATGAGCATTTAGGACTTACCTTCCACCACTGTCATCACTTAAACATATCAACCCTCTCCCTCCCCCTCTTTTCATAACTCACTTATTAGAGGGAAAAAAAAAAAACCACACTGTCTTAATGATCTTATTTTCAATTACTCATTAGAAAAGACAAAGATATTTTGTTTCAAATTAAACTTTCTTCCAAGTAAATGAAAATTCAAGGGAATCAACTATATAATGAATATAAACTAGGTTACATTTTTTTTTATATCTTTAAGTAAATTATGTTTTAAGAATTACCTGAGTGCTATGGTACTGGAATATCCAAAAAAACTTAATTCAAGTCCTCAAATACTTGACTCATAGGTTGGTAGCAATTCTGTAACCAACTGAATATAATTGATTGACATGTAAGAATGTTTTAAATTTGCGTGGTGCTTCCTTTTCTCAGAGTAGTTTTGCACAGGTTGACCATATTATTTTCAAAGGTAATTTTGCATGTGGTTTAATTTTAAAAGCACATTATCCAGCCTTACTAAAAAGACATCTAGATGGGCTGGGCATAGTGGCTCCTGCCTGTAATCCTAGCACTTTGGAAGGCTGAGGCCAGAGGATTACTTTAAGCCAGGAGTTTGAGAACAGCCTGAGCAACATGGCAAAATCCTGTCTCTACAAAAAATATGAAAATTAGCCAGGCATGGTGGTGCACACCTATAGTCGCAGCTACTCAGGAGGCTGAGGTGGGAAGATCACTTGAGCCCAGGAGGCAGAGGCTGCAGTGAGCTGAGATCACACCACTGTCCTCCAGCCTTGGTGACAGAGTGAGACTCTCTCAAATTAAAAAAAAAAAAAAAAAAAAAAAGACATCTAGATGTATCAGATCTCTTTCTGTGTTCTGGATTCAGGCGTGGTGGTGCACACCTATAGTCCCAGCTACTCAGGAGGCTGAGGTGGGAGGATCACTTGAAGCCCAGGAGACAGAGGCTGCAGTTAGCTGAGATCACACCACTGTACTCCAGCCTGAGTGACAGAGTGAGGCTCTCTCAAATTAAAAAAAAAAAGACATCTAGATGTATCAGATATCTTCTCTGTTCTGGATTCCATCCCCGCCAGTCTCATCAGTGTCCACATTAAAACTCCTCAGGAATGAATTTTATCTACAAACATTCCCTCAGTATTATCTTTTCCACATTATTATTTATACATATTCTAGACTCTTTAAGAAGGCTCTCATTCCCCATCTCTTTCTATTATCTTATTTCTGTCCTCCTTATCACAGCAAACGGACTTGAAAAGAATTGTTCACTTTGTTATGCCCACTTTCTTGACTCCCATTCATTGTTTCTACTGAATTACCAAACAGTGGATGTTTGCTCCCAGGACATCAATAACTTTCCTGTTACTAAATCTGGAGGATATTTTAAAGTCTCCTCTCCAGTGTTAGACGCTGTTGATCTTTTGGAGACACTACATTCTTCAGATTTTCTTTTCACCTTTGACCTTTTTTTTTTTTTACCTAAACTTCTGTATTCTCTCAGTTTCCACATCTCTCCCACCTTTTTATGTAATGTTTCCTTTTTGCCTCTCTCTCTACTTTTCTTCCTCCCAATATCAGTGAATATTTCACTTTTCCCAAAAATCTTTTCCTGATTACTACACCCACCAACTACTTTGATGGTACTGATACTTAGTACTCATGCTTTGGTGTAGCACTCAACATATTTGGATTGGTGTTCATTTACTGGTACATTTGATTAGGTTGAAAGCAGGACAGTTAAAACCAACATATACCATAGAAACTATAATAGATATAAATATTGGAAGGATAGTTGAATAAAATGAGTGGAAAATTAAAATAAATTTACATGTAGGATGAATATTTCTGAATTCTTTAGCATATTTATAAATTAGAAGTATAAAAATTAAGTTTCATTACTATTCAATTGTGTTTACCCAGATGTTTTTATTTCATTAGCAAAGTTTAACATGCAGTTTTAAATTATAGACTTACATGATAACTGTAATTCCTTCCAACTCTAAATTTTTATAGTTCTGATATTACAAATTTAAATTTTAAGTATCAAGTATTGTTATAAGCCATGCCATATTCTTAAATTACTATAGTTAATAATTTTGTTGATTTTATATTATATATTAGAGTAGAAATTTTTTTAAAGTCAATGGTCTTCTTTTAAAATCTTTTTGATTTAGGTTAAATATGAAGCAGAAACTTAATATATTATACTACACTAGTATTTTGGCTGTAACCCAGAAAAATGGATGTGTATTTCCGATTTTGGCCACCAGAGGGTGAGCATATTATTTTATTTATTAGAGAGTTGGATAATATATTTCTCAGCACTGTGTTAGGTCCTTTATGACTTCTAACACTACTTTTGGCAAACTGTATTGGACACTATGGTTATATGCATATTCAGCCATATAACATTCATTTTTTTGAGACAGAATCTTGCTCTGTCACTCAGGCTGGACTGCAGTGGTACAATCTCAGTTCACTGCAGCCTTGATTTTCCGGGCTCAGATAATTCTCCCACCTCAGCCTCCCAAGCAGCTGGGACTACAGGCCTGCACTACCATGCCCAGCTAGCTTTTGAATTTTTTTTTTTTTTTTGTAGAGGCGGGGTTTTGCCATATTGCCCAGGCTTCTCTCAAACTCTGGGGGTCAGGGAGTTTGATTGGATGCCTCGGCCTCCCAGAGTGCTGAGATTACTGGTATGAGCCACACTGCCCCCAGCCAACACCAATTCTTATTAGAGAATATATTCTAATTTATAAAATGGATACTAAGTCTTCTTCTCCTAATGAGTCTTCATGAGTTTGCAAGTATAAGAGCATTCAAAGATAGCCCTGCTGTCTTTACAGAGTATTATAAAGCCTATCTTTGATGCTCAGCCTAACTTAATTTCTGGGGGGAAAAAGAACGTGTAATGATTGATTTGAGGAAAAAATAAAGCAAATAGTGGACCTGATTTAGAGGATATAAACGAGATTCATGTGGTGAGGTAATGTGTGAGCCAAGAACTCTAGGAATCACTATTGAAAGTCTGAGGGGTAGGCCAGACACACTGGCTCACGCCTCCCAAAGTGTAATCCCAGCACTTTGGGAGGCCGAGGTGGGCAGATGATCACCCGAGGTCAGGAGTTTGAGACCACCCTGGCCAACATGGTGAAACCCCATCTCTACTAAAAATATAAAAAATAGCTGGGCATGGTGGCAGGTGCCTGAAATCCCAGCTACTCAGGAGACTGAAGCAGGAGAATTGCTTGAACTGGGTCATGGAGGTTGCAGTGAGCTGAGATTGCATCATTGCACTCCAGCCTGGGTGACAAGAACAAGACTCTGTCTCAAAAAAAAAAAAAAAGAAAGTTTGAAGGGTCAAAGAATTTTAGTTGCTTTGAAATGTCTGTACTTGTCACCCATGGCTAGTACTATGTAAGAAAATGAAGAATAAGATACCCTCAATTCTTAAGAGTAATTCACAAGCTGCCTATATTTGTGATATTTGACCAAAGTTAGTCTGTACTTTAAAAATAAGTACTCGGCCTGATGTGGTGGCTCATGCCTGTAATCCAGCACTTTGGGAGGCCGAGGCAGGTGGATCACAAGGTCAGGAGTTTGAGATCAGCCTGGCCAATATGATGAAACTCCATCTCTACTAAAAATGCAAAAATCAGCCAGGCCTGGTGGCGCATGCCTGTAGTCCTAGCTACTCGAGAGGCTGAGGCAGGATAATCACTTGAATCTGGGAGGCAGAGGTTGCTGGGAGGCAGAGAGGTTGCTGTGAGCCAAGATCGTGCCACCGCATTCAAGCCTGGGGGACAGAGAGACTCTGTCTCAAAAAAAAAAAAAGGACTCTTTTTTCATCCAATGCGTTTCTAAAAATATATATGAATGTTGAACAAAAAAGACTTACATATGATAAAGGAGTTGGAATATGGTTCCATTTCTCAAAATTTAAATATTTTTCAACTTTTTCTAGACAGAGTTGATAAATATTCAACATTTGAACATTCTTAATTGTATTCTTACCTTTCCAACTGAACACAAGAGTAAGCAAGTTAAATTCAAGGCCAACTTAAGTTCAGTTATCTGATTCAAGCTAATGTCAGTGTGTTATGAAAATGAAATGGTGCCAGAATGCCAGTATTGTAAACTTTCTGGCAATTTCTGATATAATATGCAGAATTACTAAAAAGAAAATTTATCTCTGCCTTTTAAAATATCCATTACAAAAGTGTCCAGAATTGGCTTTTGAAAAAAACAAAAAAAGTTTTTTCTTAGTAGAGAAGTAAAAAATAGGAGTAGAATAGGCTAGGGAATAGTACACAGGGACATCAATTAGCATGTATCTATTATATATTAATTAGTTATAATAAATAAGCAGTAGGTATCATCTTTGTCCTCAGGAAAAGAAAGCTAAGGAAATGAGTTACATGTTAACCTGTTAGGGAATAACATTAAATCTTAAATTAGTAAATGCCGATCATTAAGCATTAAACTAATGATGTGAATATGGAAACAGAAGAGGAGGGGAAGACTTGGCCAATTTCGGGGACATAGGAGTAGATGAAAATCTGTTGGAGGATTGAAGGCATGCAGTTTACCTTGAAGTTAAATAGTGCTTTGATTTGTTTTACTCATGTAACATAATGTATTTTAAAATTTAAGTAATATAAAAAGATACATTTTAATAACTATTAAAGGAAATAAGGCATAATCTTTAAAATACTAAATAGTACTACACTAAAATGTTAGACTAAGTTTGATAGAGCAAGTTTGGAAAAGTTGGAAAAATAAATGTGGGCAGGAAGAATCATCTGTAACTGAACTTTAAGTGACCTTGAAGAAATAGGAAGGATTTAGAAAAAGGAGAGGAAATGGAAATTTAAGGTATTTTCTAATGTTTTTCACTTTTCCTAGAATGTGTTATTGTATCTCTGCCTATTAATATCATAAGCAATAAATCAATCATATACAAATTGAATGCCTAATGTGTGCAAAGTACTGCTTTAATTATTGCTTATATAGCGGTGAACAAGCCAGACGTTGCTCCTGCCCTCATTATACATTTTCTATCAGAGAAGATAGATTGTGAACAAGTATTACAGGCTGTACCTCCAACATACATTTTTTAAATGCCTCATCCTTCATGAAACCTTTTTTTTCTCAACCCAGAAGAAACTGTTCTACTTCTTGAACTTCTATTTTAAAACTAATACTTTTTTCCTGTGGGGTTTTATTTCAGATCAAAAGTTATCATTCAGTAAATTTGACCCTTTTTGGGTGGGTTGGGGGGGAGATTTCACAGTTCTGTGAATTTAACACATGTATAGATTCATATAACTACCACCACAATCAGGATACAAAGCAGTCTCGTTACCAGAAAACTCCCTCACGCTATTTCTTATAGCCACATCCCCATGACCTTACCTCTATTCATACTCTTATCTCCTGGAAACCACTATTCTCCATCACTATAGTTTTGTTTTTGAGAATGTTACATAAGTGGAATCATGCAGTATGTAACCTTTTGAGACGGAATCCTTTTATTCAGCATAATGCCTTTGATTACCATCCAAATTGTATGTATCGATAGTTTGTTCCCTTTATTGCTGAGTAGTATTTTATTATATGATTGTATTACAGTTTGTTTATGCATTCATCCACTGGGTGGTTTCCAGTTTGGGGCAACTATTAATAGAACTGCTATAAAGTTCATGTACAGATTTTTACATGAACATAACTTTTTAGTCCTCTACAGTAGATACTCACCGGTGGTACTGCTGGATCATATGCTAAATATATGTTTCTTTTTAAGAAACTGCCAAAGTGTTTTCCAGATTGGCTGTACCATTTTGCATTTCCATCAGCAATGTAGGAGAATTCCAGTTGTTCTTCATCCTTATCAGCACTTGGTATCGTCTCCATTTTTTATTTTAGCCATTCTAATAGATGTGCAGTGGTATCTCATTGTGATTTTAGTTTATATTTCCCTAATGGCTAATGATGTTGAACAACTTTTCATAGGCTTGTCACCTGTATATATAATATACTTTTTGGTGAGGTGCTTCTTCAAGCCTTTTGCCCATTTGAAATTAAGTTTTTTTTGTTTTTTTTTTTTGATACGGAGTTTAGCTCTTGTTGCCCAGGCTGGAGTGCAATGGTGTGATCTCTGCTCACCACAACTTCCGCCTCCCGGGTTCAAGTGATTCTCCTGCCTCAGCCTCCCAAGTAGCTGGGATTACAAGAATGCACTACCACACCCAGGTGGTGATGGTGGTGCATTCCAACCCAAGGTGAACTCCCAACCTCAGGTGATCCACCTGCCTCAGCCTCCCAAACTGCTGTGATTACAGGCATGAGCCACTGAGCCTAGCATTGATTCTGTATAAATTCTGGATCTGTCTTTTATTGGATATGTTATTTGAAAGTATTTTCCTCTCTTCTGTAGATAGTCTTTTTATTCTCTTAACTGGATCATATGAAGAGTGAAAGTTTTTAATTTTGAGGAAGTCCAATTAATCAGTTTTTCCTTTAATGGATTATGCATTTGGTGTTATAAGTTGTTGTCTAATCCCAGGTCACAAAGATTTTTCTTCTTTCTTCTAAAAGTTGTATAGTTTTACTTTGTACATTTATATGTATGATACATTTTGAGTTAATTTTTGCATGAGTTCTGAGGTTTAGGTTGAGGTCCATATTTCTTTTTTTTTTTTTTTTTGAGACGGAGTTTCACTCTTGTTGCCCAGGCTGGAGTGCAATGGCGTGATCTGGGCTCACTGCAACCTCTGCCTCCCAAGTTCAAGCAATTCTCCTGCCTTAGCCTTCTGAGTATCTGGGATTACAGACATGTGCCACCACACCTGGCTAATTTTGTAATTTTAGTAGAGACAGGGTTTCTCCATGTTGGTCTGGCTGGTCTCGAACTCCCGACCTCATGTGAACCGCCCACCTTGGCCTCCCAAAGTGTTGGGATAGCAGGCATGAGCCACCATGCCCAGCCTGAGGTCCATTTTTTTTCATATGGATGTCAGTTATTTCAATATCATTTGTTGACAATGTTATCCTTTTTCCATTAAATTGCTCTTGTACCTTTGTTGAAAAATGCACTGGTCATATAGAATCTTATCTTTGCATGAGTCTAATTCTGAACTCTATTCTGTTCCATCAAT
>PVKP010024223.1:0-35267 GCA_004027715.1 Plecturocebus donacophilus | reverse complement strand
CTGCATCAGGCGTCAGCCGCAGCCGACCCTGGCACCAGGAGCCTCCCGACAGCCCACACTGGGTCCAGCAGGCTCGGAGGCACTTCTGCCACCTGGCATGGAGAGGGAGGAGTGGCCTCCAACGGGCAGCACTTCTGCCCTGAGAGTGGGGGCTGAGTGGGTGGAGGCTGTGGTGGGCACAGAGCAGGGTGGCCCCCGCTACCAAAACTGGGGGGTCTGAGAATGTGGTCCATTCTATATGCCACCCTGTCCCGCATCTTGGAGCCCAGGACAGTTAAACCAGGGGTAGGAGAAAAAGGAATCAGATGTGCTTCCTGGTCCACAACCGCCGCTGGCAGCTCTGCTGCCTCAGCAGACGATGGCCACCACCTTTGCCCTGGGACTTGCTGGGTCAGAGGGGCCTCCCCTCTCTGGGCAGGATCCTCGTTGGATCTGCTCCTTTATTTATTTTTATTTTTATTTTTTGAGATGGAGTTTCACTCTTGTCGCCCAGGCTGGAGATCAGTGGCGCAATCTTGACTCACTGCAACCTCCGCCTCTTGGGCTCAAGTGATTCTCCTGCCTCAGCCTCCCAAGTAGCTGGGATTACAGCTTCTCCCCACCACATCCAGCTAATTTTTGTATTTTTAGTAGAGATGGGGTTTCACCATGTTGGCCAGGCTGATCTCGAACTGCTGACCTCAGGTGATCCACCCGCCTCAGCCTCCCAAACTGCTGGGATTACAGGCGTGAGCCAAGGATCTGCTCTTTCTTAACGACAGCAAGGTGGCAGCTGTAGGCCACATAACACCAGGGCTGGCCAGAATGTGGCCCCTTGTTCTCCTGTCCATGCTGTGGCCAGCCTCCTGCCAAAGGGGCTTCCTCAGTCACCAGCAGGCATTGCAGGGATAAGAGGCATTACAGCTCCTCTGCAGGCAGGGTCACTGGCCTGGGGTGGACTCGGGTTTGCCCCTGGGTGATGGGAGGGGGCAAAGATTCAAACAGGGTGTCTTCCCCGCAGTGATCTCTCTCCTGTGGCAGACATGAGGGTCCCCCCAACAAACACACCTCCCTGGCTGAACTTGGGTGCCACTGCAACACAGCAAAGCTCTGCAAACTCAGTGGCTGAAAACCAAACCCCGTTATTATTTCCTCCATGGGTCAGGATCTGCTCAGAGTCTCATAAGGCAGCAATAAGGTGCCAGCAGGCTGCGGTCTTACCTGGAGCTCTGCCAAGGAAGACCCGCTTCGGAGCTTATTCAGGCTGTCGGCTGAGTTCACCTGCTTGCTCTGGGTCCTGGCCATGTGGCCCCAGTGTGGGCCGTTCACAACATGCAGCCAGCTTCTTCAAGGCTGGCAGAACTTCTCTGACTTCAGGGGAGACCTCAGTCACTCTTTCTTTCTTTTGAGATAGAGTCTTGCTCTGTCACCAGGGCTGGAGTTCAGTAGTGCAATCTCAGCTCACTGCAACCTCTGCCTCTTGGGTTCAAGTGACTCTCCTCACTTAGCCTCCAGAGTAGCTGGGATTATAGGCATGCATCACCACACCTGACTAATGTTTGTACTTTTAGCAGAGACAGGGTTTCTCCATGTTGGCCAGGCTGGTCTTGAACTCCTGACCTAAGGCGATCCATCCGCCTCAGCCTTCCAAAGTGCTGGGAGTACAGGCATGAGCCTCCATGCCCGGCGCCAGTCCCTTTTAAAGGGGTGGTCCCAATTACTCAGGCCCAGGACAATCTCCCTTTTGACCAATTCAAAGTGAACCAGTTAGGGACCTCAAAATCCTTTTTGCCTTATCAGGTATCACCATCAGGGTGATGCTATCCTATCATACTGATAGGTCCTTTTATTCAAAGAGATGGATGATGCAGGGCACACTTTGATGGATGAATTTTGCTCTGATCTGTAATAGAAACGTACAGTGGAAAGCCAGCAAATATATAAATTACTGTGAATTCTTAACAGGAAGGATGCAGATAGGATATGTTTTCTTCCCTTCTTTCAACATGTTGCTTATCATCTGGGAAAGGAGCAAGCAGAACTTAAAACCTTATTAAATCTTTTTAATCCATTTGGTTCTATGAGAAGAGAAGCAAACAAATATTGGGAGGACTGTTGGCACAGTTGTGTGAGCTGTACACTGCACAATCAAGAAGTGCTATTCTCAGCACAGTCATTGACACCCCTGGGAGTTAGGCAGTCTGTAAATGGCAGTCCCGCTCTCCTAGATTGAGCTAGGATGGGATGGCATTGGGACCAGCACAGAGTCAATCTATAGAAGGAGCCCAGTACTGTGGGTGTCATGACCAGAACTGAGTCCACAGGGCCCTGCCCTTTGAGTGGAGATGCCTTGCCTGCTGTGTGTGCTTGGGTAGGAACAGGGCTGCCTTCCAGAGCCCTCCTTGGTTAGCAAGCTGTTTGCAGGGGATGGCTGCTCCAGCCCATCTTCTCCACTCAGAGCAGGATGAGGTGGATAACGATGCGTTCAGATCTGGACACAGTGAGGGTGGTGTGCCCATGGTCACCCGGAGCTGTAGGTCTGAGTCAGTGGTAATCGGCGAAGGAAAGTAGGAATTAAGTCAGAAGGTGAAGGACCCCAAAATGGTCATTGTGATACTGTGGAGGGAGCACTCATTCCAATCCCAGCTCCACCTCACAAGCAAATGAGGTCACCCTTCTGTGCCTCCGTTTTCTTGCCAGTAAATTAAGGGTAAAACTGCCAGTCTCCCAGAGTGCAAGACATGAGTTTCAATGAGATCATGTGAAAGGTGGCACAAGACCTTGCACAGAGGGTGTGCTCCCAGAAGAGTGACTAGGGCTCTTCCAGGTTGGCGAGTGCACAGTGAAACCCACAATTGTATTGAGAGACACCCTTTTTCAGCAGCAGGCCCAGAGAGCATCCCCATGCGCTTTATTACAGGACATGGAACTCAGTCCCTTAAGTCCTCGAAGGTCAGATGTAGCTGGCTCTAAAAGTATCCAGACATTTAAAATCTAACCTGTGCTGTCTGGTCTGCTGATTGGAACACCAATAACCCTACAGTGGAAGCCATGAGCTCACTGTGTGTCTGGAAGCTCCCTACTCCTGGGGCTCAGGGCCTCCAGCACGCCTCTGCTCCGTGGCATGCTCTCCCCCACTGTGTCTATGGCCTTCGGTGTGCTGTCTTTGCCACTGGCTGTGAGCACATTTGTACATTTCTGCATGGTTAGACTGCGCTTCCTGTGGGCAGTTAGGATACCTTTTGCTTTGTATCTTCAGCATCCAGCAAGGTGTTTGATACACAGAGACAGAAAATAAGCACTGGATTATTTTTCCTTTTTTTTTTAAAAAAAAAAAAATTCCCCAGCTTTATTGAGCTATAATTGGTAGTAAAAATTGTATATACGGCTGGGCATGGTCGCTCATGACTGTAATTCCAGCACTGTGGGAGGCCAAGGTGGGCATATTGCTTGAGCCCAGGAGTTGGAGACCAGCCTGGGCAACAGAGAAACCCCGTCTCCACCAAAAATACGAAAATTAGCCAGGTGTGGTGGTGTGTGCCTGCAGTTCCAGCTACTAGGGAGGCTGAGGCGGGTTCAAGGTGTACAATGTGAAGTTTTGGTATATGTATATATTGTGATGATCACCACAGTCAAGCTAATTAACATGTCTATCGCCTCACAAAGTTACCTGAAGACCGACTCTTTCAGCACATTTCAAGCATACAATGCATGACTGTTAACTATAATCACCATGCTGTACGTAGATCCCCAGAATTTATCTTATAACTGAAAGTTTATACTCTTTGACCGACATCTTCTCATTTCTCTCCCCCATCCAGGCTCTAATAACCACCATCCCACTCTGTTTCTATGAAGTCAAACTTTCTCAGATTCCGCAAACAAGTGAGATCATGCGGTCCCGTGTTCCTTTCTAAGAGGAACGGTTCCGAGTGAGCGCGGTTAAGACTCAATACGACCAGCAGAGGGCGCAAGAACCAAGGAAGACGCGGGGGCGGGGCGATGAGGCCTCCCTATGAGCAAGATTTCCTGGAAACACTTCTAGCAAGCTACACATTTATAATCTCTATTTTTCTGTCATAGTCTTTCCCTTTGCCTAGTCCCTGCAAGATGTGTCAATTGGCAGCTGCAAAGGCTCAGGGCTTGGGAAACTCCCAGAAAGTCAGAGCCACCGCCCCCTGTCCAGCCACATTTCAGCAGCTGGAGAGGATTTAGATGGAATTGCCAGGGGATGGGAATGGCTGACTGGGAGGAAGCACTCTCAGCGGGGGTGGCCTTCGCCCTTATGGGGCCGCAAGCCTAGGTCACTGGGCTCTCAGCAGTCCATTAGGCAGCCACTAAAGGGAGTGAGCGCTCTGTCACCAGGAGTGTGCAAGGAGCTGGAAGGCAGGGTAAACCATCTCTACTCCAAAGACTGTTGCAACGACTAAGTGAGAGGATGATTTTCCATTGTGCAATGCAGCGTCTGGGTATAGTATTAGTAAGGGAAACATTTAAATTGTTGAGAACTCAGAAATGGGAGTGGGAAATGAGCCCTGTGATTGTGTTCCCAAGGCTCAAATGCTGTTAAACTAATAGATGCTTTCCTAGAAAAAAGAAATTAAAAGAAAACATTTCAATATGAGGCAACATGTCTGATATGGAAGTGCAATATATGTGCAATCAGAAGAACAGAAACTACACGAGAATTGGCAAACCATGGCCCACTGCCTCTTTTTGTTTGGCCAGCAAACTGAGAATGGTTTTTATGTATTTAAGTGGTTGACAAAAAAAAGAAGAATCCTATTTTGCAACATGAAAATTAGATAAAATTCAGATTTTCATATCTGTAAATAAAGTTGGTTGGACCACAGCCATACCCACTCATTCACACATTACCTAGGTCTACTTTCACACTGCTGAGTCACCACAACCCGTCGCTGTGGGCTGCAGAGCCTAAAACATTTGCTTTTCTGTCCCTTTATAGAACAAGTTTTTCAGTCCATGACCTAAGCTGTTACCATGGCAAGGAGAAAGATTCACCTAAAAACCCACTCCTATTTTCTCATTTGGGAAAACTGAGGCTTGGACAGGAAATCGGGTTGCTCGAGGGCAGCAGCAGGAAGAGGGCTGCAAACCAGGGTCCTGCGCTCATCTGGAGGTCCCCTGTGTGCTCTGCCCATCCGCAAATGTGTGGAATTTGGGCATTTGGGAACTGGGCTTGCAAGTCCATTCCCGGCACCAAGGGGCAGGAACAGGCAGAAAGTACAGTGTGACATGCGAGAGGGGCCCAGGGAAGCCCAGTGCCTGTGGAGGTGGCACCATCTCCTGTCCCCATCCTCTCTGTGTGTTATCTCCAGTCAGTTCAGAGCTGCAGGAGGCAGGAGGGATGGCCTGGAGCCAGGGTACCAGGGGCTGATCCTGCCTGGCATCTGCGGGGTGGTGTGGCTGAAGCCTCTCTTTGTCCCCTCTAGACCCCAGAACTCATGCCTGTAGAAGAAGCACCATGCCTCCTGTTCCATCACCTCCCAAGCAGCACCCAGTGGAAGGTGCTGCTGGAGCAGGCAGTGCCCAGCTCCCTCTGCCTTCCAGTCTTGGCAGGGAGGTGGAGTGGGGAGGTGGCAGGTGAAGGCAGGACTGGTAGCTACAGTAGAGTCCTGTGTTAGGAAGGACAGATGCAAGTGTGAGTCCCGGCTGGAACATGGGCAGTGTAATCTGGCCTGGCCTCCCTTCCACCAGTAGACGTTCTGTAGGAGATGTCGTGCGGTCCATCTCACCTGGCTAAGGGGGCAGAGCCGCTCCCCAACCCCAGGCCTAGGTCCCAGGCTGCCCAAGCTGGAAGGAACCCCCCACCCCCTACATAAGTAATAGAACCCTCCAAAAGCTCTGTGCCTATAAAACATATTAAGTCTGCAGAGCGTCTGGCACCTGCTGGGCACACCGTGAGCTTGAAGGCCTCTTCTCTTATTAGGAGGTTGGGACTGTGGCTTGGTAGTCCTTCTGATGAAAAGGAGCAGAAAGGAGAGGGGGCGGGAGCAGAAGAGGGGACAACCAGAGAATGAGCGAGCAATAAAAGAAAGAAGAGGGGGTGGGGGGAGGACTTAAAAACAGAAGAAAGAAGAGAGGGAAATGGAAGAAGGGAAGAGAAAAATAAAAGCAAATCATGAAAAGGACGAAAGAAGAGAAGCCCGAGCCGTTTCCACCGGCGCCCCGCCCGTTCTGGCCGGCGCAAGCCAGCCGCTCTCTGGGGCCTCGGACTCTGCGCGTCCAGATCCGCGGCTTCCAGGGGCTGTGAGCAGCGTCGCACGGGCTCTGTGCGAGCCCGGGGTGGAAGCCAGGTGGCAAGCTGCGACCTTGTACCAGCCAGGATAGGGCAGGGAGGGCCTGCGGGGTCGGTCGCACGATCCTTGGACGGCCGGAGCTGCAAGCGCGCAGGAGTCAGACCTGGACCCAGGGCGCGGTCTTGAAGGGTCCGCACTCACAGTCCGCAGAGCGCCCGCGTGGGTCCCGCACACCGCCCCCGCCGGCTTTGAGGTCGGCGCCCAGCGGCTCTGGCCAGCGCTGCCTAGCCCCACCTAGCCCCGGCACCCAGACCGCTACTTCCTGGCTCTGGGTGTGGCCTCAGGCCCCGCTGGTTCGCGCGACTGGACTCGGATGCAAGGTCGCTGTGGGAGCCGCCCCAGCTGGCCAGCGGTGGGTGTGAAATGGAGGCGGGACAGGTCCAGGGCCTGGAGGGCCAGGAGCAGCGGGCTGGCGGCTGCGCGCGTCCGGCAGCATCGCCTCGGGTTCCCGGGCCGCTAAGAACCGGGTCATCGCCACGTCGCGGGAGCGAGTTATTTATTACCTATCTAAGGATCTATCCTTTATGTATTATTTTTGTTAAGAGACGGGGTCTGGATCTATTGCCAAGGTGGGTGCAGTGGGGCAATCATAGCTCACTGCGGCCTGGAACTTTGGGCCGAAGGAATTCGCCTACCTCAACCTACCCGGAGGCTGGGACTACAGGCGCTTGCCAGCACCCTGGACTGTTGGATCTACTTAAACTCACACTTCTATAGAAAATTACACATTTAAAAAAATCAACAACAAAACTTACAAAACAAAAATAAAGTAGCGAATTCCAGAGGAACAAGTTTGTAAATTGCTCCAAGAGGGGAGCTTGGAAAGAGGGGGATGTGTCCGAAAACGCTGTCATCCCAAACGCAATTTGACCCCGAGCTTCTCGGGCTTTAAAGTGACTCAAAACGAATGCCCACACTTGAGTTCGAAACTTTCATAAAATAAAGCTTCACTGAGACCGGCTTCTCCAAAGAGAAAGCGAGTCGGTGGTCTCCAGGTGATAGTGACGCGTAAGCGTAGGGATGGGGTAATTTTAAAATTCCCAGATTTTCTGTTTTGAAGCTAGGAAAGATGCTGCCAGCCTCGGCTCCGGGCAAAAGCAGGGCGCGCGCCGTAGTCCCTCAGGACGGTGAGTTCTGGGCGAGGTCCGAGCGGCCTCTGCCGGGCACAGCACACCTGCGGTCGAGGCCGGTGCCCCAGTCCCAGCGGCACCACCAACGCCGCCAACAGCCTACTGGGGCTGAGGACAATTAGAACCAAAGGGAAACGAAAAGAAAAAAAAGAGAAAAGAAAAGAGGAAGGGATTCCATTTTGGGCGCTGGAGACGGGTTCCCAGGGACCGACCGTGTGCTGGGCTGCAGCGCGCGCCAGGTTGCATCGGAGCAGAAGGGCCCCTAGGGGCTGGAGGTCCACCAGTGAGACGCCATGGGACCCCCGCAGGCGGCTGCATCCCGAGGTGAGCTGACCGTTCTGGAAGAAACCTCTGCTCCACCGCGGCCCCAACTTCGTTTTGCCAATTAAGATGCAGACCCGCTGCAAGTGGGAGCCGAAGCCAACCGCCCACGGTCGAGGCGGACGAGAAGATCCCCGCGTCTTCCAAGCCACGCACGAACTCCCGGCCGCCGGCCGCTGAGCCTGCCCCGGCTGCTCCTTCCAGACTCAACTTCCCCCTTTTGTTCCACGAACGGCTCCAGGACCCCTTAGCGCGCGAAGCCATTCCACAACCCGGTCTGGGAGGCGCTGGGATAGGAGCATGGTGTGGTGGAGGGAAGGTCATTCTGGAAGCCACACCTGAATGCCTACGGGATTCAGCTCTGGGAATGAGGTGGTCCCTTCCCGGCTCCGCAGCCTCCAAAGGGTCTGTGGGGTCTCAGGGGCAGAACGGGTGGGGAGAAGGCCGGTTCTATGCTCCGAGGGACCCCCCTGCCGCCCGGCTGCCAGGGAGGGCGGCTGGCCCGGGGTGCTGAGCTCACCTTTTCCACTGCTAGCGGGACGGTTTCCGGGATTTTCGCGGCGGCGGCGAGAGGCCTCCGGAGGGGGTCTGTCCCAGGCGTCGGGCTGGCAGCTGCGCCCCTGGGGTGGGATTGCGATCCCAGACTGCACCCCACTGGGGAGGAGGCTTCCCCTCTCTGGGCCTCGGTGTCCCCGACAGGGAGGGGTTCCCGTTCTCTGGGAGAGTGCTTTCCTGCCGGCGACGAGGCAGTGCCTGAGCAGAGGAGGCCCGGCCGCCGCCGTTTTTGTGTGATTTTCGCCTAAAAGGGGTTTATCTGCGGGTATGCCCTGAGGGCCGGCGACGGGGAGGCTGCGTCTGGCAGGAGCCAGGGAGACCAGGGACAGACCTGCGAGGGAGGGGTTTTGGGAGACGGCGGGGGGGGGGTGGGGGTACCCAGGCCCTCGAGCCAGCTGCGGTCTCCCAGAGCTCCGTAGGCACTGGGCATTCTCCTTGCAGCCCTCAGGACCTCGTTCCCGAAGCCGTCCTCTGTTCACGCTGCAGTCCCAGCCCGGGGCTGCAGGAAATGGTCTGGCCAGTGTCCAAGGAGCTGAGGGTGCACACCTGTGGAATGGGGTGAGGGCTGGGCTGCACTAGTCTTTTGACTCCCCAAAATCTAGAGATGAGGCTTCCATCCCGAAAATGACCCCCTCCCCACAACCTGACCAAGAAGCTACCCCAGAAGGATGGCCCATAGTAAAGTAAGTTTAATGACAGCTGATCAATAGTGTGATCCCCACATCCTTGGTTCCGGGATCTGGGGACTCATTTTGAGGATGTGAGACCCTCAGATCTTGAGGGTGGGGCAGAGACGGTTCAAATATGGGTGGCTTCTGTTAGGGCCCAAATAACAAGGGATGGGACCGAGGCCAGCTGAGCCTTCCCTAGGGAGAAACCAACACTAGGTTCTGCCCTTAGGGAGATGTAGAAGCCAGGGGGTAAGGAGGGGAGCAGGGGCCCTGCTGGGATAGGGAGGTAAGGGTAGGGGGAAGGGCTTGATAGACTGTATAAGGAGCAATAGTAAACCACCCTACTCGCTGTGGTCCCTGCACCAGGCCCTGCTGCTTGGTGGGCCACAGTTTCCCGTCTGAGAAAGGAGGTGGTTGGATTGATACCATCGCACCCATCTCGGGAGGGTTCTCTGAGCCTACCCATGGGTCGGGGGAGCCCGACTGGGCTGTCCCAGCCTCCAGGAGACACTAGCTTGTTTCTGTGTGCCAGGTAGAAGGTCGGTGGCTGCTTGGCCAACAGCAACAGGGCCAGCTTCATGGTCTCTCCGTCTCCCACAAGGAGGCCTGCTCAGCGTGGGATACTGTTGCTTTTATCGACCCGCTCTACTCTTTCCAAAGAACCACGTGGGCTCACAGCACCACCCTCCCAGGGGTTCCTTGGAAAGGGTGCCCCACCTCCTCCCGACCTTTCTGGGGCTCTCTAACCGGAAAACAGGCCACATTTTTTCACTCCCGATGGTAACTCCAAGTTCAGGAAGTCACGTAACAACTGGGGAGGAGAGACAGTGGGCTCTTGGGATTAGAATCTTACCAGAGACAGGTAGCCTTTGTCCCCACTCCAGCCCCTACAGACAAAGGATCTGAGTCACCTCCTGGTCCTCTCCACCTGCCCCACCCCCACCCCTGAGTCTGGGGCAGGTGCCAGGGGCTGAGGGCCAGCATGAAGACCTCCTCACCGGCAGCTGGAGCTGGAGAAAGGACTTCAACTTGGGTGGAGGGCCTGGTTGTGGGTGTGCTCAGCCCTAGTTACCTGAAGTGAAGACTGAGGCCCCCCACAGAGCTCACATAGGAAATGGGGTGGCCCAGGACACTCACAGAGGGTCAGGCGCTGACTAGCAGTGGTGGATGGGGCTGGGAGGTAGGATCCGTGATTCCTGAGGAGGAGAAGCGCAGGTGCTCTCCCAGCCTCCTGGGGACTTCTCCCCTCTTGCCTGGAGGAACTGTTTTCTCTCCAAACAGACCTAAGGTCTCTGAGGTTGCAGGACCCCCCACTGAGTTCTCACGGTCTCCCTGGAGCCAAGTGTCAGCATCTCCTCGGGACAGGTCAGGAAACTGAGGCCCAGAAAGGGGCAGTGGTTTGACCAGTACTGGCAGGACCAAAGAGAGGAGCTCAGGGTACAGTAGCTTTGGGGTTGTTCACCCCAGCCCTTGGGCTTATACTCTTCTAATGATGGAAGAAAGATCTACAGAAGGCACTGCCAACTTCCTCCACCATGATGGAGCCTTTGAGGCTCCGCAATGGAGCCAGGTCACACCAGAGTTTGATCTTCAGACTCTCGGAGCACCCTGTGGCCCCCTGGCCCCAGCTCCGCCCAGTGGCCGTTTCTTGACGCTCCAAAGCTGAGAAAAGGCAAAGCTTCATCCTTCCCTTCTCCTTGAATACTTTTCCTGTTCTGACTAGGGGGATTAACCAGCCCACAGCCTCCTGAGGGCTGTCAAGGAGGATGTGTCCATGGATTACTTGAATTTGCAATTCAGGCAAATCTCGGCTGGAGAACTTTTTCACTCTGGGCGTCCTGGAGCGAAATGAGGCCGTGCAAGGTAAACTGAGGCAGAGGTGGGAGGAGTGCTCAGGTGCCGCCACCTCTCTGCTCCCTGCATCCCTGCACGCCGCCGCACCCTTGCGGAGTTGGCGGTCTGAAGCCCTGGCCTGTAGGCTGCACGAAGCCACCACCTCTTCCCAGCTGAGCAGAGCAGCCTTTGCCCCTCCTCCTCCCGACCTTTCCGGGGCTCCCTAACCGCCGTCCAGGCCGCTCGATTTTTAGCTGTCCCCTTTCTTTACCGCCCCCTCCCTCTGCTCCGCCTGCCTCTGTGCCCTCCGGCACGTCACAGCCCGCTGGCTCTCACGCCTCTGTCGGTCTCTCTGCGCACATCTCCGTGGCGTCCCTGGCACCGTCGTAACACTGTCTCGAATCCTGTTTGCCCACGCCGTCTCCCTTTGCCCCCTCTCTCACCTGTGTCGTTTGATCCCTCCGACTCTGGTCTCTCGGGGTCTTGTCTCCCAAACTCTCCGGCTCTCTCCTTCCAGGGCGTGCGCTCCGCTAGGTCTCCTTGGTCTCGGTCGACCGGCCTCTCTCACGCGGCCCCCTCCTTCCCGCCCTCCCTTCCTCCTCCCTCCCTTCTGGGTCCCTCCCTCCGGCTCAGCCTAGGGGTTGGGGGCGGCGGCGCGGGGCGGGGCGGGGCGGGGCGGTGACGCGGGGCTGGCCGGGCAAGAGGCGCGGCGGCGCAGGGCGGGGGCGCAGTCCTGGGTCCGACCGGCCGAGCCCCGCGCGCCCCGCCCGCGCCCTGCGCCTCCGCCTAGCCGGCCGGCGGGGGAGGGGGCATGAGCCGGCACCCGCGCGCCGCCCGGAGCTGCGGGCCGGCCTAGAGCCCCGCGCGGGCCCCGAGCCGGAGCCAAGCCGCCGCCGCCGCAGCCAAACCGCGGGCGCAGCCGTGGGCGCCGCGATGCAGCGGCCGGGGGAGCCGGGCGCCGCGCGCTTCGGCCCGCCCGAGGGCTGCGCGGACCACCGGTCGCACCGCTATCGCAGCTTCATGATTGAGGAGATCCTTACGGAGCCGCCGGGGCCCAAGGGCGCCGCGCCTGCCGCCGCCGCTGCCGCGGCGGGCGAACTGCTGAAGTTCGGCGTGCAGGCGCTGTTGGCGGCGCGGCCCTTCCACAGCCACCTGGGTACGTGTGGCGCCGCGGGGTCGCGGGTCGGGCTTGGCCAAAGACAGCGAGCTGAACTGCGGGGGGCGCCCCGAGCCTCCTCCTCGCCTCGAAGCAGTCCCTGGAAGTTGCTCTGGGAGCGCAGGCTCTGGGAACGTCTCTCCGAGCCCTCCAAGCGGGAGGCGGAGGGTGCAGACGCCAGGCCGCACAGCAACCAGGCCTCGTGCCTGCCGGTCACCCGGGGAGGGTGTTCGCTCTCTCCTTCACCGCCGCTCTTCGGCCTTCAACCCTGGGACCCCGAGTGCACATCCCCATCGCAGGCCCGCTACCAGGCTACCGACCCTTGGGGGTGGAAGGGACCTCGGGCCACCGGCGCCTGGGCTTCGCCACAGAGGGCTGGCCGGGAGTGGCGGCGGCTGCCCAAGCCGGGGAAGTCGGACCTCTGGGGAGGAGGCCTGCACTCCCGAGGGCTGGGGGCTGACGCGGGCCCAAACCGGCCCGGAGCCCCCGGGAGCTCCAGCGCGCGAGGAAAGCGGCCTTGGCCGCAGTGCGGACCTGCCTGGGCTCTGCTTCGGGGCCAGAGGCCTGACTGTGAGCAGCTGCCCGGCTGTCCGTTCTGCTTTCAGGTCGGCAGGGCCTCTGCAGGGCTTGAGCGGCCTGCGCAGACCTTTTCAGCCTCTGTCCTTTCTCCTTTGGCGGAGCCTGGCCTGCCTGATGGTGCCGTCTCCATCGCACTCCACGCCCATCTTGTCTTTCCCTAGCTCGCTTTCCACCCGTTCACCGATTAGCCTCCCTCGGCTTCTCTGGTTGGGGTTGGTCTGCCCCCCATCTCCCACCTTTACCCTATGGGACCTCCGCCCCACATTTACGTGAGCCTTGCCCGGACCTTTGCGACTCCGGCCGGGCTAGGACTCGCCCCTCAGTGACAGACCTGTGGGAGAAGGAAGGCTCCTACGCTGTAGCCGGGACCTCAGCCTTTCAAGCCGCCTTCCCTGCACCCACCACCTCCCCGCCGGTGCTCCCCAGGCTGGAGGCGCAGGGCCAGCGCGCTTCTTCTAAGTCCATCTGGGACTCAGCCATTCGGCCACCTTTCATCTCCAACGGCTCTGTTATTAATAATTCGTTTGAAGCGGGCACAAAATCATTTTAGGACTGAAGAATCCGGAAATACCTTCATTGGGGAAGCCTCTGAAGATAGAAAACGTGAACAATAATTTACGGGTTCTCAGGGTAGTTTGGAATTTCCAGGAAGCCCCAGCCCCAGCCCAGATGACGCCTGGCCACCCATGGCTGTTGTGCCACGCACGGAACCGCAAATGTGCATGCTCCGTACACATTTTTAATGGTGATTTGATTGGAGCAAATGCCCAGCTTCTTAACCGGCTGCCGTTTTCTGTTTGGTTTCTTTTTACCCCAAATGACAAGACACACTTTGAGTTTCTAGCAGCTGCAAACATGTTCATCAAGAACCCAAAGATCTCAAAGGCAGCTGAGACCTGGGGAACTTCAGGACAGAGCACAGGGTCGGGGAGATCTTCCCTCCCAGATCTGGGGAACAGTGGCGTTGAGGAGGGTCTCCATCCGCGCCGCCGGCGCCAAGCCGCAGGGCCTGGAGGTTTTGCGCTGGGTGGCTCTGGCCAAGCGCGGGCACTCCCGCGGCACGTGGTGCCGCAGTCCCGGGGCGGAAGAGCGCGGCCCAGCTCACCTGGCTCCCCATTCTCTTCGCAGCCGTACTGAAGGCCGAGCAGGCGGCGGTGTTCAAGTTCCCACTGGCGCCGCTGGGCTGTTCCGGGCTGAGCTCTGCACTGCTGGCGGCCGGGCCTGGGCTGCCTGGCGCCGGGGGTGCGCCACACCTGCCGCTTGAGTTGCAACTCCGCGGGAAGCTAGAGGCGTCGGGCCCTGCGGAGCCGGGCACTAAGGCCAAGAAGGGGCGTCGGAGCCGCACCGTGTTCACGGAGCTGCAGCTGATGGGCCTTGAGAAACGCTTCGAGAAGCAGAAGTACCTTTCCACGCCGGACAGGTAGGGCGGGGCAAGGCTGGGGCCAGCTGGCTGTGGGAGTGTGGTCGCTTGCCTTGCTGAGGGTGCGCCCTGCTCTTTCCAGAATAGATCTTGCTGAGTCCCTGGGCCTGAGCCAGTTGCAGGTGAAGACCTGGTACCAGAATCGGAGGATGAAGTGGAAGAAAATAGTGAGTGTTCTGGTGGCTTCCCGCCCCCCCCCTTCCTGTGCCGTGCCCCGGTGCCTTGCAGAGCTGCTCTCTTCCTTCTCCCTGCGGAGACTGCCCAACCTCCCGATTCCCTCGGTGCGTGGTACGCACTGGGACCCTCTCGGTTCTCTCTGCCCCTTGGGTGCCTGGCTAAACCAACATTTCTTCCTCTCCTGCGTCACCTTCAGGCCTCCTGGCGGTCTTCTGCTTCCCTGACCAGGCCTCTGGCTGTCGCTCCCCAGCGGCATTCCGACAAACAGCCGCCATTTCCTCGGGCATTTCCCCACCACTTCCTCATATGGTCTCCTGTATTCCTTAGTCCCACCTGGGTGCAGGTCTCGGGGGTCCCCAGTCCACGTCCTGGCTCACCCAGGGGCTGGCGATCCCCCGTGCAGGTACTGCAGGGCGGCGGCCTGGAATCTCCCACTAAGCCCAAGGGGCGGCCCAAGAAGAACTCAATTCCAACGAGCGAGCAGCTGACTGAGCAGGAGCGCGCCAAGGATGCGGAGAAACCGGCGGAGGTGCCTGGCGAGCCCAGCGACCAAAACCGCGAGGACTAAGGGCGGTAAACGGTGCGGGGCCCGGGATGCCCACGCCGCCCGCAGCACCTTCACCCGGCGGAAACCTGCGAGCCGTTCCTTCCGCGTCCAAGACGTTTACTTCCTAAACGTTTTTATTATGATCCTGAATGCGGACAACTGGGGCCAAACGAGGAAGGACACGGACCCTAAAGCCAGACCCAGGTCCCAGCGCGCTTCTGGGCCCTAACCTGGGAGACTCGCGTCCAGCGCAGCGGAAGCTGCTAGTCGCTGCCCTGAGCTCCGTGGCGCAGAGCGCTCCACGCGCATTCACGCCCGGCTCCTCGCCTGCACCCCCACCCCGTATGGGGCCTGCCCTCCCGGCCACAGAGCCTCCAGGCACACACCCGCTTCTGGACGTCGGGGACCCGGCGGTTGGGCTCAGGCCACCACGGCCTGAGACTGCCCCCCCCACTCCACCCCCGGGCAACCCGTCGGCTCCGCCTGGAGGACGGGTCCCCGAAGTCTCTGGGGCCCCTACCCCTTCTTGCGAAGACGGTGACTTTTTTTCCAATAAAATATTTTATGACACAATCGGGCTCGGTGGAGCAGCTTCTGAATCCGCAGGGGATGTGGGTGGGCGCGGTAAGATAAGCAGAAAGCCGGCGGTTGCTTCTAAAACTTCCTTCCCTCCGGCTGTGTGGAAGGTAGCTGTGCTCTTCACCACAAGCCTGGGCTAGGCTCGGCGGGCGGCTCGGTGGCTGCAGGATCCTAGGAGCTGCTTCCACTCTGGGCGTGAGGGGACAGTCTGAACTCCACCTCCTCTTCCTCGCCAGCCGGAGCGCAGCGGTCTGGCCGCACCGCGGGTGCCCAAAGGAGCGGGAGCGGGAGGTCCGCCGCAGAGCTCGCTCCGAATGTGGCGGGACTGAGAATTGCCTCAGTTGCTGGTTCGGTTTCCTGGGACTTGAAGGACCAGTTTGTGCGGTCCTTGAGATGGTCTTGACCAACCCTTTACGAGGCGGATGGAAAGCCGAGGACACGAGGTTTGGACAGAGCCGCCCACCAGTGCGGCAGCCGGCCCGCGGGTCCCGGCAGCAGCAATGGCTCCCCAGAGTTAGCACATTTTGCGCAGGATACTCCAGGCGGCGGCCCTGGGCTGCTGAGTTCCGGCTCGGGCAGTGAGGGCACCTGGCTGACGGAGAGAGAGGATTCAGAGCTGACCCCGGCCTAGGGAGGGTGGTCCCTTGCAGGGGCACAGCTTGGCTGCGTGTGCCCTCAGGTGTCCCTTTCTCATGGAGAAGGTCTCAGTTGCCTTCTCGCAGTTCAGGCTGGGCTAAGGGCTGCCTGTGGGTTCCTGTCCTTCTGCTCCCTGAAGCTGGGAGTCGGGAGGGTGACCAGAGGTGGAGATGGAGCGACGGCCTCTTTACTGGCTCAAGAAGACCGAAACTTGGCCAGATCCTTCCATGCTCCAAGAGAGATTTAGGAACAACAACAAAAAAGAGATTCAGGAACAAGCAAACAAACACAAAACTCAGCTTCAGGCTTTGTATTTCAGATTGTGAACGTGACCCCTTCTGGCCCCCACCTACTGTGACAACAGCTTCCCTTTCAGATCTTGGCTTGATAGGCTCTTCCCAGAAACTGAGCTTGGACTTCCCCTCCTGGAACCTCAAGGCCTGAAGGAATGGGGGGCGGGCGGGGGGCGCATGAGGAGGGGAGAGGGAGAGAGCAAGCACTTTCTGAGGGGTGCAGCCGCAGTCCTCACCCTAGTCCTGCCAGGTGTGGGAAACTAGCTCTTGCTCACTCAGGGCTCGTAATTCAGCCTTGCAAACAGCTCCCAGACTACCGGCCTGCTTTTCCTGAGAAGCCCGAAAACCTACCCAACGCTTACCACCTGGAATGAATGAATCATCAGAATGCGACTGCGCCCCCTAATCCCTTCCAGCCTTGGGGTTACTCCTAGGTCTTTCAACCTAGCGACCCTGCAGTAAGTTTCCTGCACTGATCCCAACAGCCAAGTGACTTAGGAGACTGCGTTTAATCCTCCCTATTTGAAAGGACAGGAAGTGAAGGTCTGACTTCTGTGGAAAGGGAGGCCTGAGGAACCTGGATTCCAGCTGTGTCTATGTCAGCCATGCAGAGATGTGGAAGAAGGTAGAATGCACCTAGGCATTCAAGAGGGTCAAGGAGGGGGATCTGACCAGCATCAGTCACAGTTCCTTCAAGGCGCTCCTGTTTTACTAAATCCGAGGACGGCAACCTTCGGCGGATCAGCCGCCCTGTGAGTCTTTGGCATTCTCCCAAGGTGCCTCGCTGTTCCGGACCTAGTGGTCTTTGCAGGACCAGGGCCCTGAGAGGTGGGGGAGGGCGTCCTGCCAATCCGGAGTCAAAGCAGAAGGGCCCTAATATTTCCGCGGGAACAGCCCCCTCCGGGCGCAGAGGGGAACTTGATGAGGGAACTCCGGTCGGGGGTCACTTGTGGGTCAGTGGGGAAGTTCGGCCTCAAATGAGGGAGACCAGATTCCAGGCCCGGCAGGGCAGGAGGGGTGGAGTTTGTCGTTGCCTCTGTGCTCCTTGGCGGGACAGGGAACGCAGAGGCAGACCGAGACCCCGAGACCGGGGAAGAGGAGCGGGCTGCGCGCCGTCATGTGTGGGCAGCTCAGGTCTTCCTTGCTTGGTGGAATCCTTGAGACCCGACGGAAGCTCCGGGCCCGCTCCAGGGAGCTAAGGCGCAGAGGCAGACGATTGCCCGCGGCCCAGAGACCCCGTGCAGACCCAGCCCGCGAAGCTGCCGCTCTAGGTAGAGAGCCGCCATCCTGTCTTCCAAGGTAACGCGGTCCGGCCGGCTGCGCGTGCCTGACCCGAGCTCCCTGGAGCCTGCCCTGCGTGCCACTGCGCCCCAGCCACCAAGCGCTGAGGTTGTCTGCCTGCAGGCAGCAGCTGCATCCCTCATTTCAGGCCCGGGGCTTGAAGAAAAGATCCCCTGGATCCCGTCTCTGCACAAGTCTCTTCTCACCCCCAAGGTCCTGGGAAACAAAACGCAGAGATGGCGCAGGCGGCCTAGGCGGTGGCTGTGCTTCCCGCAGCCCCTGGGCGGCGGCCAGGCGAGGGAGAGGGCTCGGGAGTCTCGCGAGAGCTGTGGCCCTGCGGGAGGGGGGAGCGCCCGCGACCGCCAGGACCCTGGGGACTCGAAGGGCTGGGGGCGGAGGGAGGGCTGGGATTAGCCTGGCCGCAGCGTTCTCCCAAAGGCGCGAAGTTTGCGCTCAGTATGCTTCATTCAAGGTGGCTTGAGGAATGAGGGAGTCTTTAGGGGAGGATTGGCACAAGGGCCTGGGCCGGGGATGGAGAAGGGGGTCGCTTCGCGACTGGTGCGTTCCTGGCCCACAGCCAGACGCTCTCCTGGTCAGTAGAAGGGGAGCTGGAGTCCCGGGAGAGAGAAGCTCTGGGCGGCGCCAACTGGGCCCGGCACGCAGGAGGCGCGTGGGGAACCGAAGGCCAGCTGCGGCGGGCCTGGAGATTCCGGCTCGCCGCGGGCTCCGAGCAGAGCCCCCGCACCACCAGGAGAGCCGCGGGCGCAGTCGCCCCATCCCTCCCCCTGGCTCCCCACTTAAAAAAATGTGTTCCTCCGGCTTGCTCCTTCCCTGTTCTGGATTTCCCTAGAGGGTCACTCGTGGGGACTTAGAGGAAAAAAAGAAGCGCGGGTCCCGCCCCACGTGGACTGCAGCAGAATCGAAGGTTTTTGTCTCTTGGAGCCAAGGGCACTGTCTTACCGTGCCTACGGAGAAACCGAGCAGGGCGGGCTAGGAGTGGCCAAATGCGGTCCTCTTAACCCGGAGTGAGACCTCCGCTTGGCCATCTCTCCTCATTTTCCTGAAGCTCCAGGGTCGCAGCAGAATCCTGGCACCTCCTGTTTTCAGTTGTTCCTCCCACTCCAATTTTCTTTCTACAGGTCAGGGGGCCTCTCTGTCCTAGAAATGGCAATACCTGAAGGAGAAGAAGCGCAAAGGACATCCCCTGAGCCCACCCTGGGTTTCTGTGCCCACGAAAGAGACTAGCTGAAGCTGGGAACCTCTTCCCCTCAGTCCAGGCTGTGTTCCCAAGCCGTCCCACCTACCATCCCCACCCACCGCCCCCACCGTCCCTGCCAGCTCAGCCTGGGGCCGGATCTCGGAGCTGAAGAAAAACTCAAATGCCACCTCCCCAACCTCACTTTAGGGAGGTAAGGGAGCTGGGACTCCTCACTCTGGTGGGCAAAGCAGGAAGGTAGGGCCAGCAGGTGCTGACTCGGTCTGGCTCTGATTCTCTCTAACCCTGCTCTGGTCCTGGGGCCACTAATAACTTCCTGCATCAGGACTGGCTCCTCCAGGGCAGGGCCTTCCCTCTTGGGATCTTTCTGACTTTGGAAGAGGGACTCTCATGGTATGACTTCAGAAGTTGAATTTGTCTTCGTTCTTACACAGTAGTGTTCCTAGGTCTCGACTTAAAAGACAGCATCTTCCCATTTGTAAAATCTGGGTTCCATGACAGTTGGGATGAGGGTGAGGGTCCCAGAGGCTGTGGGTGTCATGCATGCTCCATGTGACCCCCACCCACTCTCACGCGGGTACTGCTGAAGTTACCCAGCCATTCCAGTGGACAGTGGTGGCCCCTGGCCTCTCAGGGACCAGCCCTGGATGGGAAGACCACAGAGGGGAGTCCTTCAGCTAGGCCAAGAAATTCACAGGAGAGGAGGAGCTTGGGGGCGGGGGTCTTTCAGCAAGGCACAGAAATTCACAGGGGAGAAGCAGCTTAGAGGGTGTCCACTGAGAGAGGTACCTCTGACGTCAAAGAAGTTTTAGGAATACCTCTACTGATGATTGATTGCACTGATAGTTGCCTTTTTGAAGTAAACTCAACAGTGATTTGTGATTTTAAATATCTCTCTCTATAGATTAGATATAGATATAGATATCCTAATAACCCTAAAAGAGATCTTTGAGTAAGTATAAAATAAAATTTCCAGATGACATGAAAGCAATGGGTTATGGCTTCATTCACAATATTTAAAAAACTTTTCTTTCTCAGTGCTTCAGGAAATAATCGTGTGTCTGACTTCAGTGGCAGCATGGACTGGCTGATGTGTACCAAGCTCTTATCAGCCCTTCATTCTTTTAACAAGCACTTATGGAGTGGCAGACAGTTCTTAGCACTAGGGACAGACTCCCCGCCACCAACTTCTTCTGAATTACCTTGTTGATCTAGCGACACCCCAGTAAGCTAGGTGCTCCTGGTCCCACTTTCCAGAAGATAAAGCTCAAAAATGTTAGGCAACTTGCACAGGAACGCAAAGCTCTTAGAGGCGAATCGGATCTGATTTCAGCTTGGTGAGTCTCCACTGCCCCTCACTCAGGAGCCTCGAGGTCCAGCTTGGGGTGCCGCACATGCCTTAGGGTCTCCAAAGCCCCTGCTCACCTGGAACGAGTCTCACTCATTTGTTCACCAATTTGTTCCACGTGCCCACTGCGTGCCAGACACTGTGCTAGGGAGGGTGGGCAGAGGGTGAGGAAGCCACAACTGAATCCACAAGATAATTTCAGAGAGTGATCGCTGCCATGTGGAAAATGCAGCAGGTGATAGAAGATGAATGGGGCGGGGGCTTTAGTCAGGGTGGTCTGGGAAGATTGGTCTCAGGAAGTGACCCTTCAGTGGAGACCTGAGTGACCAGAAGGGAGTGGCCGTGCTGTGAAAAGCGCCGGGGGGTGCGTGCGGCAAGTGCAAAGGTCCAGAGGGGGTATGAGCCTGGCGGAGGGAGGCCAGGGTGTCCGGATCGAGCGTGGAGAGGTGGAGTGGGAGTGGGCAGGCAAGGATGTGGGCCCAGGTGCCCCTCGATAGCGGCGAGAGGAGGCAGCGTCCTGCTCTTGCCCCGTGGCTCGGGAGAGCCCCTGACAGCCGCCCCCTTCCGACCCTGCCGAACTCAACTCCGCCCGCGGCGGCTCCGCCTCCACCAGGCAATTTGCTTTTTTTCCCCTTTTTCATAAGGATGCAATTTTCTGCGTGCTTTAAGGACATTAGAAGGGCGTTTGACTGACGCGCCATGCGAAACGCATTAGCGAGGCTCGCGCTGCTCACGGCAGGCGGCGCCGCCCGCGGAAGGGGCAGGTGGAGGCCGAGGCCGGGGAGGACACACAGGGGGACTCGACCCCGAGGGAGGAGACCCGAGGCTGGGGTAAGACATGCAGAAAGGAGAGTCAGCGGTGGAAGGCAGCGGCAGTGTCTAGGAGAGAAAAGGGGAAACCGGGAAGTGCGTGTGAGAGAGCCGGGGTGGGGCACCGAACCGGCGCAAAGGGGCGAGCGGGGAAGTGGAGAGACCGGCTGGAGACAGGAAAGGGAAAGGGCAGACAGGAGAGGAAGGCGGAAAAGTCGGGGTGCGGAAAGATGTTCCCCAGACCACCATGTGACCTTGAGCACAGAAACGAGTTCCCTGACGGGTAGTGGAGAAGATGGAAAGTGACGGAAAATTTCCTGCCTGTCATTTTGCTTCTCGAATGCGCCAACCTCCCTCCTTTCCCCGGGCACTCGCACACGCTGTTCCTCCGTCTGCAATGCCCGTCCCTGTGCTCTCGGCTGCCAGGGACTGTCTCCTTCTCCCGTTCTGGGCTCCCAAGGGGGAGTTTTCCAGAAGAGGCCTGTTCTGACCCTGACTCAGCCTGCCGTGCGCTCTGGCACTCCCCACCACTCACAATGCCTTGTCTCTCTACCCGGGATCTATCTTTGGGGCAAGGTGTCTCAGTCCCTGAGGCAGCAGCTCCTCTCCACCAGGCATTCCCCTGCACTTTAAGGAACTTATGCTATAAATTGCTCAGAACCTCGGCTGCCCGCCCCAGAGCCAGGAGGATGCCTGGCTGAGTGTCTCTTTCCTTTTCCCCAGGGGTATCTATAGGATTCCCTCCTCCTGTTTGAATGACGGCTGGTGGCTGAGTATGGGCAGGGGGAAGGTCTGGAGGGGTTTCGGCTGGTCCCACAGCCAGGATTTGGGAACGGTCCAGGGATCCATGTGGGGATGTGGTGCAGGAGAACCAAGTGGCGTTTTCCTCAGCCCTGGAGCCTGAAAGGGTCCCAGGACCTCCCCAAATAGAGGCAGGGATAGAAGCCAGCTTGCACTGGGGACCAGCTATGTGTGCCAGGCCCAGAATGGGGCCTCTCCACCACCACTTCCACCATTATGGAAGCACTGGTGTTGGGCATGGCCGTGGCTAATCCTAGTGTGGTGACTCCTAAAACCTTTTGAGATAGAGACTATGAAATCTGTTTCTCAGATGAGAAAACTGAGGTTTAGAACAGGGTCTTACACCGAGTGAACGGCATCAGAGCTGAGGTGTAATTCAGCCCAAAGTAACTTGACAAGCTAGTCCTGTACCTTCAGTCCTGGGAAGACTCCCAGAGAAGGCTTAGCTGGCTGAACTGTGTTGCAGTTCATTCCAGAATACAGCTATTCTGAGATCAGCCAGTGAAGGGCCCGAATACAAGCACAGCTGAGCCATGGGGCAGCCTAGCACTGTGGTTAAGGCCCAGGGTTTCATCATTTGTTAGCTGTGTGACCTTTGGCAAGATACCTTTTTTTCTCTGTGCCTCAGTTTCCCCCTCTTTAAAACAGAAATCAATAACACTATCTCTTGTCCTCATTAGGTGTCTGTACATACAGTGAGTGGGATTTCCTTCCAAAGGATTTTTGGAATAAATGTAAGGGTATGCCTTAGTGTTTGCATGGTGTCCCTGGAGCTGATGGAAGCTACTAGGATGGACCACCTCACAGAACTGCAGGGGGCACCCCTGTTCTGGGTCAGGGGAGAGGGCTGGCTGTCTGCAGGCCTTTGCTGGTCCTCCGTCCTCGTGGGCTGATGTTGGACTGCTGGCAAGGAGAGAGCCTGGGCTTTGGAGGTAAGTTTGTGCTGGGGTCCCTGAGGGTTTGGCATAATTTCCTTCCATTGTCTTCATGGCACTTACATGCTGGCAGTCCTTGGGAGCTTACCAGGTGATGGGCTGCTGCCCGTCTCTCCCACCAGCATGTCTGCTCCAGAAGGGCAGAGATCCTGCCTGTCTTGCACCCCAGTTCCTGGACAGCGCTGGGATGTGGCAAGTGCACAGCAGAGATCTGTGGACCGGATGAGTGAATGCCCTGCTGCCCTGCCTCTTACACACTGGGAAGTCCCAGCCAAACCCTCAGGGTCTGCTTATGATCCATATGTGAAAATCTCATATGACAATGGTTAGCTTGGCCTTCCCTGCCAGCCAGTGGAATGCAACACCCTCTCCTACCCTGCCTGCTGGTGGTAAACTGAGGCAGGGGCAGGGTGATTGGCAGGCCCTTGGCAGCATGGGTGTGACCCTGGGGGTGCTCCACTCTAGGGGCTCCTCAGGGCCTCATAGTTCAGGCCACATCATTCCTCCACTGATGCTTCAGCAGCTCTCAGTGAAACCTGTTCAGCCCTGCAGTGAATGAATTAATGAATGAGTGAGTGATGGTCCAGGTCTGACTTTCAGCTGTAAGCTCCGACTCTGAGTTGGCTGAGGGGCTTCTGCTACCAGTAGACCCTGCCCTTGTAGCAGCCTGAAAGTGCCAAGAAATTCACCCCTTCCACCCTTGCAAGTGGCCTTCAACCAGGGGTGGGCAGGAGTTTGTCAATAGACACCTGTCTCACCCTCAGGTAGATGATGCTGAGGAGTGCTGTCCACACTGGCTCCCAGAGTTCCCCTGCAAGGTCAAGCTCCAGCTGCCCCTGGGGTGACTTGCTGGACACCACACCCTTTGTCAGCTGTGTGGCATCGGTCTTACCCTGTGTAACGTGAGTAGATGGGCCAGCTCCATGGAGGGGCGACATGGGGAGGGGAAACCATGAAGGCAGCTACCCCCACGTCTCTGAACTGTTGACCTCTGGGTAGGCTTTTATTTGAACAACAGGATAGCTGCAAAATGAGGTTTAAGACCAACTGAAGAGTAGAGACTTTCGGAGGACCCTGCCCAGCTCGGAGCTTCTGGACTCCACGTTCCCCTTCAAGCAGCCACTGGCTTTGCATCAACCATGCGGCAGCCTCCCAGGTGTGTAAAGGGGAAGAGGAGAAGGAAGGAAGAGGGAAGGAAAGGAGAAAGCAGGGAGGACTGCACACTGCCTTGGTCTGTGAGATGCTGGCAGCGACTATTCAGAGGCTGGGATGCCTGCCTGCATTTCCTGATCTTCACGGAGACCTTGGACATCCTGTGAACATAAGCGAGCAGGACCCCTTCTAAAGAAGACACGGTATGCTTCTTTGTGAAGGGGCCCCGCTGGGCAGCTCAGTGGGTTTTTGGAGGCCCAGTCCACATGGAGCTGCTGTGTTCTTGCTGATAGGGGATGTGCAAGCCAGGAGGAAGAGGAGGAGGAGAGGAGGGGGAAAAGGGGGAAGAGGAGAAGGAGGTGGGCACAGGAGGGAGAGGGCACAGAAACTAGCATCACGGGCAGGAAGTGAGTGGGGCTGTGGGAGAAGCGCAAGCCTGGATGCCCTTCCCACTTCTTCCATTCATTTATGCATTCCTTTCCTCATTCCCTTCTTTGATCTTCCATTAAAAGTTATTGGTGCCTTATTTGTACACCCATGTTCATAGCAGCATGATTCACAATAGCCAAAGGGTGGAAGCAGCTCAAGTGTCTTATCAACAGATAAATTGAGAAACAAAATTTGCTTTGCACACACAATGGAATGCTATTCAGACTTAAAAAGGAAGGCAGTTCTGACCCATGCTACAACACGGATGAACCTTAAAGACATTATGCTAAGTGAAATAAGGCAGCCAGCAAAGGACAAATACTGGGTGATTCCACTTATATGACGTCCCCACAGTAACCCAAATCCTAGAGTCAGAAACTAGAATGGAGGTGCCAGAGCTTATGTGGCTTTGAACAGTCTCGCTTCTCCCCGTTTACTCACTTGTGGTTCTCAAGAATAGCTGTAGAATGTGCAGTGGAAATGACACCCACAGAGAGGGAGGGCTGGAGCAGCCCTGGCTCTGTTCTAGTTCCCCCATAGAAGGACAATGTCCTTCAATGATTTAGCCAGCAAGCCTCTTTGCTCCATGGTATAAAACCCTAACCCTAACCTGCTTCCAGGACCCTTCGGCTGGGGTGCAAGTGGGATGCACGTGAATGGGAGAGACAGTGGATCCCAGGCTTCTGTTGTCCCTTGCTATCTATCTGTAAGGAACAAACCCACTTCATGTAACCTGTTGTGTGCCTGGCTTCTCTCACTGGACTCTGACAAGTTGCTAGCCAGCGCACAGGGAGTCTACTTCTCTGGGGCTGGAGGAGGGGCAATGGAGAATTCCTGTTGAAAGAGGACAGAATTTCAGTTTTGCAAAAGGGAAAGAGTTACGCATATGGGTGGTTGCACAACAATGCGGATGTATTTAAAATCACTGAACTCTTAAAAATAGTTACAATGGTCAATTTTATGTTACATGTATTTTATCACAATTGAAAAAAGTTATTGTACCTTCTTTGCACAAGATTCTGGGTTTGACCCATCCCCTCAGAGAGAATTCATTCCTTCCTCTTCTGCATCATTTACTCGGAGCTGCTGACTGCGTTCTTCACTTGTTTATACATTCAGTGAACACAGCTGTGCACTGCAGATTCTAGGACACAGCCGAGGGCAGGACAGTCAAGACGCCACCCTTGGGAGCCACATCCCGTTGTGAGGACAGACAAAATGAGTAAGTAAAGTATGTAACATGTCACGTAATGGAAGGGATTTGGTGAAAATACACCAAGAGGAGTGGGTGCACAGTCTGACAGGCCCCACTGAGAAGGGGACAAGGGCTCGAGGGAGGAGGAGCGGGAAGGGAGGGGACAGCAGGCACCAGGGCCCTGGCCACGCGGCAAGAGTTCCTGCGGCAGGCTTGGGCCTCGGTTTCCCTCGGAGACGGGGTCTGATGGAGGTTTGGGGGGTTTCTTTTGCTGTGTCTGGGGGTGGGATGAGGGTCCAGGCAAGGAGCCATGGGAATTACCGCCACCGTCCAGGTGAGAAATGATGGGGCTGGACCAGATGTGGAAGAGGTGGGCAGAGGTGGGATTCAGGTTCATCTTGAGGGGTGCTCAGTTGCTGACTGGCTGAGCTGGAGGGGTGTTAAGGTGAGGCCGGAGCTGTGGCAGGTGGGAAGGGCCCGGGGAGTACAGGCGTGAAGTGCTGCAAGCCGCTGTCAGTCCCCTGCTGGCTGCCCTCCAGGCAGCTGGGACTTGATGTCTGTGACTACGGGTGGGTAGGGAACAGGGATGGGACTCACAGAGGAGAGGAGCAGCTCATTTGATCCAGGAGGTAGGAGTGCATCCAGGCAGGAGGACCAAGGTGGGCTGCAGGAGAGGATGTCCCAGGACCCATGAGAGGAGCAAGAGTAGGCTGGGGGCTCCATTCACATGAAGTTCTGGGAAACAACCTCTAGGGCTGTTTTAGAGAAGCTGGTCCTGGCAAAGAGGAGCTTTCTCCCGGCATCAGCTGCCAGGGATGTCTGTCAGGGGGTGAGGTCCCCGTGACAGGAGGTATGTGATTCAAGAGGGGCCGTCAAAAGACAGCTGTAGCAGGTGGCCACCGCCAGCCCTTAGAGTTGTTTCCTAAATGAGGAGACGGAAGTCAAGGGTGAGTGGGTGAGATCCAAAGCACCATTTCTGTGCCCATGCCCAAACCTCAGGGCCACCACCTCTGCCTGTTGTATCTGAGCTGGTAGACAGCATGGAGAATGGCAGGGAGGACTCAGGGTGGATGTCCATGGCGCTAGCACCTTGCTCTGCCACCTAGTACCTGGGTACAAGCCAGGCTCAGTGTCCTACTCCTGCAAAGGCTGGCTTGCAGGACTACATCGTAGGGGTCCCATCCATAGCCAGCCCCCTGTCTTCTGGGGTCCCTTGTCTGCAGGACAAGCCCCTGTCCTTGGATGTCTTCATCACAAAGTGCTGCTTGTGACTTTTTTAAAACAGTCTCTGTGAGTTACTCCTGCATTTAAAATTATTTTAATCTATTTTACACGGTGTATAAATGGGGTTGTGTGTTTCTTTTTCTTAAAGGTGTCTTATTTAGGCTGCTTATAATATGACCAAGAGGCTCTCTGCGGAGGCCAGGGGTTTTTATGGGGCTGCAGAGTGGTCCACAGCATGGAGGGCAGCTCTGCCTATGGGATGCTGTTAGTGCCCTCGCCTGGTGGCCTTGGCACACCTCCGTCTGTGGTGCTGCAGCTTCTGGGGCCTGCATGTGGGGGCTGCAGGTCTCCTGCACACATGGCATGAGATACCTGCCTGTTCAGGTGACGGTTACTGCCAAGGCCCTGGGGATGGGACTGGTTAGATAAGCAATGTTGTCAGCTCATGGTCCAAACACTTGGTGGACACAGTGGAAGACCAGGCAGCCCAGGTCCTGTCCCCATGGGGCTGGCTTGATTTGCGGCATTTTTGAGAATGTGTAAGTGCCTGGTTTGTGCTGGGGACACGCAGTGGGGTGACAGCCAGCCCTGCCTGCATCAGCTCCCGTCTGCGAGGAGGGAGACCCTGCCTTTCTCTCCGCTCTCCTGCTTCCACCTCCCCTTCCTCCCAAGAGCCCCAGCCACACTGACCTCATGAGTATTCCTTCAACATCTGCCCCAGGACCTTAGCTCACACTATTCCATCTGCCTGGACTCTCCTCCTCCAGACCTGCCCACAGTCCCCTCCCTCTGCCTCTCACAGGCCGCTCAGATACACAGACACTGTCACGAATGAGCTCCCCATTATAGCTCCAGCCCAGCACCCCTAGTCTGGCCCACCCGGCTCCCCACTCGCTGCTCCAGTGTGCTCCGCAGCTCGTATCCCTCTTGAACACACATCTGCGGTCCTTATTTTGTCTTATTTACACCTTTCCTCCTCCAGAATGCGATCTCCCAGCACTTGAGTCTCTTTTATCACTCGTGTCCTGAGCTCTCAGGACAGTGATTGGCAGAGGAGGTGTTGGATAAGTACTTGTGGAATGAGTGATGGATGTGCTGACGGATTGAGTCACGTCTCTGGGTGAATCTGTCATATGCATTTCAGTTGGGTGTGTGCCCAGGGGTGGAACTGCTGGGTCACAGCATACACATAGGTTCAGCTTTCCTGGATCCTTCAAACAGGTATCCAAAGCGAAAACACCAGCTTAACCTCCTCCTGAGAGAATCCTCAGTTCCCTACAACTTCCTTAACACTGGACATAGTCGGTTTCTTTCATTGTACCTTATCTGGTGGGTGCGTGGTGCTAGCTCACTGGCATTTTAATTTGCATTAGCACCTTTTCATATATGTACTGCCATGTGGATAGCCTCTCTTGTGAAATGATTATTCAAGACTTTTCAGCCAGATGTGGTGGGTCATGCCTGCACTCCCAGCACTTTGGGAGGCCAAGGTGGGGGAACACTTGAGCTTAGGAGTTCAAGACCAGCCTGGGCAACATAGTGAGACCCAGTCTCTACAAGAAGTACAAAATTAGCCAGGCATAGTGGCATGCACCTGTGGTCCCAGCTATTCAGGAGGCTGAGAGGGCAGGATTGCTTGAGACCAGGAGGTCAAGGCTGCAGTAAGCCGTGATTGTGTCACCACACTCCAGCTTGAGCAGCAGAGTGAGACCCTGTATCAAAACAAGAGACTTTTGTCCATTTTTCTACTGAGGTGCCTATTTTCTTCTTATTAACTTGTAAGAGTCTTTATGTGTTAGGCATAAAGCCCTCTGTCATGCATGGGTTGCAATGAGAGCATAGTCACGTGACAGTAAGTCCCCACCACACTCCCTCCCTACACACTTGTCTGGAGCTGGATGCAAGCGTGCAAGTCAGTTCTTGAGGCACCCTCGGTCCTGAGAAACCTTCCCTGTGAGCACCCCACCTCAATTCAAGCTGTTAATTCAGCTGGCGCTCCACTGAGGGAACAAGTGGTCCATTTCCACAGTGGAATAAAGATGGGCTGGGTCAGCTTGGGCTGGTCATGGCCTGGACTGGCAGTCTTGGGCATGACTCTTTCCTAGGGTGATTTTGGCTCTGAGTATCCATCTTAGAAGTAGACACCCTATGGGAAGTGGCCACACCACCGGGTCTCACCGGGTCTCTTGCTTCAGTCTCAGTGCTTTGCCCACAGCGCACCCCTGCCCCACCCTGGCCAGCCACGTCATTGGCACATTGCTGTAATGCCTGCCTGGCCTCTAGGCCTGGTGAATTCCTGCTTCCCTTTCAAGATTCACTGTAGAAACTGCCTCCTCCAGGAAGCCCTCCAAGTCCTTCAGACCCTCTATTTGCATCATCCTTGTCTATTTCCCCAGCTGGCTGGGAGCGCTGGGAGGGCAGAGCCATTTCCTCCCTGGGAACTCAGGACCTGCTGTCCATATAGTAGGCTAGCACAGCAGGCCTCAATGCGTGCTATTTAAATGCTGAAAGAACCCTCCAGCTTCAGTGTCTGCAGTGTGTCCTCCCTCATTGGGAAGGGCTCCAGAGAGAGGACTTTCACAGCTGTTCCTTCCCAAGCTCACCGGCTGAGTCCTGTGCAGAGCCTTCCCCACCTGCAGGCCGGGTCTGCCATGGGTCATCTCATGTTTCCCCTTAATTTCTCGTTTTTCTCCTTAAACCCATTCACTGTTTTTTTGGTTGGTAGATCTATTAATTTTAAAGTAATAACCATAACTTCTTCTTTTCATATTTCTGAATTTTCTAATTAAAAAAATAGACTTTATTGTTTAGAGCAGTTTCAGGTTCACAGCAGAAATGAAGGAAAGTGGAGCAAGATCTCCTATGCCCCTTCTCCGGCATGCGCAGCCTCCCCCATAATCAGCATTCTCCACCAGAGTCGGGCATTGGCTATGACTGATGAACCCACACTGATGCATGATGATACCCAGGGTCCCCAGCGGACATTAGAGTTCGCTCTTGGTGCTGCGTGTTCTATGGGTTTGGACGAATGTCTGATGCCATGGACCCACCATTATAGACGCCCACAAAGCAGACTCGCTGCCCTCCACACCCCCTCTGCTTGATCTATTCATCCTCCCTCCTCTGAATCCCTGGCAACCACTGATCTTTTCACTGCTCTGTGGTTTTGCCTTTTCCAGAATGTCCTATAGTTGGAATCACATAGCATGTATCCTTTTCAGATTGGCTTCTGCACTTAGTGATATGCTTTCAAGCTTCCTCCCTGTTTTCTCAGAGCTTGCAGCCCCTTTCTTTTTAGCAATGGCTACTATTCCATTGTCTGGATGTTCCACAGATTGTTTATCCATGCACCTAGCCGTAGGCATCTTGGTTGCATCCCAGTTTGGGTAATTATTATGGCTAAAGCTGCCATCAGCATCCATGTGCTGGTTGTCCTGTGAACATACGTTTTCAACTCTTCTGGGTTAATATCCAGGAGTGTAATTGCTGGATTATATAGAGTATGTTTAGTTTTATAAGATGTAAATAAACTGCTTTTAAAAAAAGAAAGGCTATATCACTGCAATAAGTGGAAGACAGCATCGTCTTGCCATACATTGAAAGTAAGTTTAAGAAAAGAATACAATAAAATAAAAAAAACTCATCAACTTCTGGCTAAACCATGATCTGGCAGAGTCAGAAGCCTCAGATCCCAAGGGCTGCTCTGTCTTTATTCAAAAGGACACCACCCACCAGCAGGTGTTAGAAAGGTATGCAAGGTATCTAGTGCAGTGGCAGAGGATGAAACACAGTGTATTGATGACCCCTAACAATCCGATCTCCACCTAAGAGGCCCAGGGATCTGCACACCACTCTTGGGACTTAAGGGCCAGCCAGGCAGTTCAGGCCCGTGGATGGGCAGTGGGTGATGCAGGGAGACTCAGCTTCCCATGCCCTGGTGCTTCCTCCTCACCCCGGTGGGCAAAGCACCCAGCATCTAGAGCCTACCTGTGCCCTCCTCCCTAAGCTGCGTCTCCTGCCATCCAGCAGTTCCTGCCTAACGGCACACTCAACCAGAATGGCAAAAGGGATCCTTTGTTTTATTTT
Source organism: Plecturocebus donacophilus (assembly GCA_004027715.1). Classification (NCBI taxonomy): domain Eukaryota; kingdom Metazoa; phylum Chordata; class Mammalia; order Primates; family Pitheciidae; genus Plecturocebus; species Plecturocebus donacophilus. The sequence continues at coordinate 4,594 of PVKP010024223.1, read as the reverse complement.
TAATTTAAAAGTCAAGCATCTATTTATTCAATAAAGACTAAAGTAAAATTTACCTGAAATCCCAGCCCCCTTTGTGAGTCCCTCCAGTTCCTCTCCCATCAAGACCAGTAGCCACCCGGATTTGGGGTGTGTCCTTCCATACAGATCTGAAACTCAGAGGCCCTCACCTCTCCTTTGCTTTAAAAATCGATCATCTCTCTATTTCCCCATGTCTCTATTTCTAACACACCTATCCTGGGTACGCTAACGCTGGGTGCGCTAACTGCTGAGCTGCCCGCAGGACAGCCATGCACAGTTGTGCAGGTCCAGCACTGCCCCAGGCTGACAACTGTGCGGTGAATGAGGCTGAAATCTGGCCTGCATTTCACTCCCTGAACTGCAAGTGCTGGTTCTAGACTGTATTCTCCTCCCACGAGGTGAATCTTCTATTTTCCCTAAAAACTGCCTGCAGATGGGCAGAGGCACTTATGGATGTGTTGTTTTGCCTTCGGGCTGTGGGTTCCCATGGTGCCAATCAGCTGAGCAAAGTACTGGCCACCCTGCCCTGGCCCTTGTATCCCTCCTTTATCCCGGTTACCCCTCCTACACTTAACTGTTCTGATGTATTTAGGGGTTTTGCTTTTATTTTCTCATGAAGTGTGTATCATTGTTTGGATGTCCAAGAGAGTGCCTGGCTAACATATAGGCACTCTGTAAATGTTGGTTTAAGGAAATGAATGAATAAGATGAGTTTTTAATGTAGATCATTGAAATTGTGCTGTTACAGTGCTTCCTTCTGTGTCTTGCTTTTTCCACGCTGCACTGTGGTTTTTCAGTCCGTCTGTGTTGCTGGGAGGGATCCTGCCCATTGCTCCTGATGGCTGCTGGGGTGTGCCTAGGAAGTCACCGAACTGCTCCCCCAGTGGCGGACACTAGGCTGACCCCAACCCTCACAGCCATCCCCTACCCCACCAGAGCTGCTCTCAGGCTGAAAGAGCCTTTGGCAGATACCCCGGGGTGGCGGGGGGAGCGGGAGCAGAGTAGCTAGTGCGAGTTTATGGGGATAAAACACCATGCGCCCTTTGTGATCCCCTCAACCCTGGCTTGCACAGTGCCAGGCTGTGCTGCGGGGATCCTTACTGTCAAACCTGAGTTCAGGCTTCCTAGGGCTTGAAGTGCAGGGGTGCTGCTTCCTGGAGGCCTTGGCTGGTGGAATACAGGAGGGGCAGGACAGATGTTCCCTACCCTTTCCTGGGGCTTCACCTGGAGAAGTCTCAAGTGCTGACCCATCAGGCCTGCCTGGGGAGACTCCCTCTGCAGCTGGACTCACACGGGGTTGGCGGGGTGGGGAAGCTGGTATCGAGGCAGCTCCTGAGGCCCAGAGATAAAATGATCGAATGGCAATGGTGCAGGAGGGACCCTCCCCAGCAGCATTTGCTGCTGGATCTCCCTGGCATTGCTTCTCTCCTCTTCCTCCCGTCTTTTTCTTCATTCTTTCATTCTTACCTCCCACTCCCACTCTCTCTGCCCCTCCACCTGGGGCTCGAAAACTATTTTCAGAGTCCCAGAGAAGGTGTGAGGACTGCAGAGCTGCCTAGGCCACAGAAGCACCCGCTTACCCCAAGGGACACACGGCCACGCCCCCTCTGGGTGTGAGCCTCCTCCTGACTCTGCTTAGGGGTGCGGGCCAGCTGGGCTCCCTGAGGTGCGGAAAAGATCAAAAGATGGAGTCACTGCTCTGGTGCTGAGCCCACGTGGGGCTCAGCTCAGCCACAGGGCAGGGCCCCGGCCCCATATACTGATGGAGCTGCAGAGAATGGCTCTCATAGCCGGGTAGTACTAGCTCCTGCCTCCACCAAGCCAGAAGCCAAGTGGGGTATCAGCCTTCAGCTGCTCCTTTGATCCCATTTTACAAGTGGAAACTGCAGACCGGGGTCAGGGAAGGGATACAACCGAGGGTGAACAAGGGTCCGTCCTTGATTCCCTGTGCAAAGCTGCCATCGTTGGATGGCACATTGGAAAGAGCTTTCTGTTTTGGGGGAATGTGAATGTCTGTGCTCTGTTAATTTTAAGACAGCAGAGTTGCTGTGATCAGAACTATGGCATGAATCCTTGTGATGGGTCATGTGTCTTCCAGCAAGCCCATGTTGACTGTCACCTTCTGAGATTCTGGGGGTTAGAACATCAACATTCATTCATTCATTCATTCATTCATTGGACAAGCGTTGGCCCTTGCCAGACGTTGTGTCTCTTGAGATACTAAGAAACATGCCAGGGAGGGGGTACTAGCTGGATTCTTCACCCCACGGGTTCCTTCAACTGTAACAGCAGGAATCTCCCCATGCACCAGGCACTGGGCTGGGCACTTTACCAGGCCAGTTCACCCATGTCTCCAGCAGTTTCTGTCCCAACTGCCTTGGTGCTGGATGGAATCTTGATGCTGGATGGTTCAGGCTTGAACTGTTTCAGCTGTTGGAAGGCACATGCAGCATGCATTATGTATATGTCTCATGTTATCAAACACGATGAACAGATTGTGGAGAGGATGATCCCAAGAGGGTAAGTGGTCCACAGATGGCCTCATACCCAGGTTTGTCACCAACTCATTTCCACAAATGTACCGAAACAGTTTGCATTTTTCAGGGTCTTCTGGATTTTAATTGGGGACTGTGTTCTTCTTTTTTCCATTTCACAGATGAGGAAACAGAGACACAAAGAAGGGAAATAACTTGCTTGGCAAGTGGGTGGTGAAGGCAGAGCTCGAACAAGGCCGAGGGGCTCCCATGGCTTTTCTCCCTGTGTGCCAGAGGAGCTGGCTTCTGTTCAGCTGCACATGCTCAGTTCCAGTGCTTGTCAAATTCAAGGTCTCCCACCGTGGTAGAGGAGTGGGCATTGTTGGGAAATCCTTCTGAGGGTCCTGGTCAGTCCTGCCCCCTTTCCTCGGCAGTGATTTTAAGCCTTCAAGTCTCCACCACCAGTGACAGATTGATTGTGAAAATACCCCACTCTTCACCCAGGCATCCCTGTGTGCATACCCTTTCCCCAGCCCCTTTGAGTCCGTTTCAGCCAATAGAATGTGGTAGAACTGAAGTCATACCAGCTCTGAGCTCAGCCCCAGGAGTTCTCACAACCCCAACCCTCCTGGCCTTTGCTTATAGAGGCAAAGCTGGGCTAACCTGCCAGCTCCTAAGAGACCACATGGAGCAGAGGCAAACGGGACCAGGTAGCCCAGATCCAAGTCACCAGACAATGCCAACAACAGGCCTGGGGCATTCATAGATGTGTGAAAGATGAAGTGGCGGTTTTAAGCCACGTTTGTGTGTGTGTGAGACAGGCTGTTGCTCTGTCATCCAGGCTGGATTGCTGTGGTGCTCCTCCTACTTTAGCCTCCCGAGTAGCTGGGACTACAGGTATGCAGCACCATGCCTGGCTAATTTTTATTATTCCTGGAGATGGGGTTTAGCCATGTTGCCCAGACTGGTTTCAAACTCCTGGATTCAAGTGATCAGCCAACTCAGCCTCCCAAAGTGCTAGGATTACAGGCATGAGTCACTGGGATGGTTTCTTATACAGCAATTACTAATTGCTTCCCCTTAGGGAGGAAGATGGAGCCTCCTGCCTGCAGCCGGTTCCTCCCCTGAGCTCTGGGGTCCACTCTCTCCAGCCTCCCTCACCTCCTCCTCCAGTGCTTTCGCTTCCTGGGCTGCTGTAACAAAGTCCCACGGAGCAGGCAGCTTACACTGAAGGAGTGCATTGTCTCACAGCTCTGGAGGTCAGAAAGCTGAGGTCAAGGTGTCGGCAGGGTGGGTTCCTTCTGAGGCTGTGAGGGAGAACCTGTCCACGCCACCCCCAAGCTTCTGGTGGTTTGCAGCAATCACTGGTGCTCCTTGGCTTGTAGAAGCATCGCCCTCAACCTCTGCCTTTATCTTTAGGAAGCATTCTCCAGTGTGCCTGCCTCTGTGTCTGAATGTCCCCTTTTTCTAAGGACACTAGTCATATTGGGTTAGCGCCCACCCTACATCAGTGTGACATCATCTTAACTAATTACACCTGGTATAGCTCTTTTTCCAAATAAGGCCATGGTATGAGATCCTGGGGGTTAGGATTTCAAGATACAAATTTTGGGGGACACAAACCAGCCCATCACACCCAGTGAGCATTACTTCACTCCTCCACTGCAGTGAAGTGTGTGGTTAGGGACGAGGACTTTGAGGTTACGCTTGACAGGAGACCTCTTGACTCCCTGTGCACATAACTCAGTGCCAGAGCACTGAGACCTATCTGTGAAAAGAGGGTGCAGATAGGAACTACATTGCTGAGCTGTTGCCAGCTCTTAGAATTGAGTGCAGCATGCAGTAAATGCTCAGTGAAGCACAACTCTACATGTTTTAAATCATCATTCTGCTGCCCTTATCTTCAGCCTCTCCCTTTTCTATTGACCCCTTTCTGCTCAGCTCTTAAACGTGAGCAAGTAGCAACCATTTATAAAATCCTGTTGCAACCTTAGAGTGCCCTCCCATTGGTCAGTTGTGTCTTAGCCCTGTGGTATACTGACTTTGGTGGCTCTCAATGAGCCATGCATCCCATGCTGACTCTGGGCTTGGCCATGTGAGTG
>PVKP010024222.1:6122-35374 GCA_004027715.1 Plecturocebus donacophilus | reverse complement strand
TGCACAACTCACTCTTTGTGATGCAAATATAGCACTAAAAATGTACATGTTTGTGCTTATGCCTTTAGTTTTATACTTTATTATTCATAAAAGTATTATATATACTGGCATTGTGGATCTTATAACCAGTCTCTTTTCTCAGAGTTAGAGAATACATTAGAAAATATTTCTCTGTTAAAAGTTGTTACATAATTTTAGTCATTCCTATAAATCAGAACCAATTTTCTTTACTCTCTCATTTAACCTTAAATAATAAATTCTGCCCATGGACACTTGTAAATCTGTATATGTGTGTGTGTGCGTGTGTGTGTGTGTTTTTCAGGGGCCATTGACATTTAGGGATGTGGCCATAGAATTCTCTCTGGAAGAGTGGCAATGCCTGGACACTGCACAGCAGAATTTGTATAGAAAAGTGATGTTAGAGAACTACAGAAACCTGGCTTTCTTAGGTGAGAATAGCTTTAATACATTATTCCTTATATACCCTAAAGGTTTCATTTCTCTATTTTTGTAGAATAATTTTTGGTAATTAATGCTTTCTATAAATGAATTTCTAATTCCTGTTTTCAAAAAATCTTGAGGAGTTGCTCATGTAGAAAAAAATCTTCAAGATGTTTTATCTTGGCCTGAACTTTTTACATTCCTGAGCTGGTCTGCATTCTTCACTCTAGAGCAGCGGTAATTCAGAAATTTAGTGGTACAAAATATTGTTGCCCCTATGTAAAAATTTACTTGCCACCACTAATTTTTGACTCATGAGTACTGGGTAGTGAAATTAAGAACCTACTAATTTAAAATATTTTCTAAATGCTAAGAACTTTCTGTCATTAAATAGTATGTTGGGATTAATTTTCTAGAATATTCTATGATATCCTTCTTACTAAGCACGGTAGTAGGTTGGTAATTAGAGAATATGAGCAAGATTCATGTAATTTATTTTTAATAATGCAGGTATTGCTGTCTCTAAGGCAGACCTGATCACCCTTCTGGAGCAAGGAAAAGATCCCTGGAATATGAAGAGACACAGTATGGTAGCCAAACCCCCAGGTAGGTGAGAGTGAATAGTTAAAACGTTGGAAGATTAAAAAAATAAATAAATAAAAGGCCAGTCCCTACAACGTGATTTGAGAAGCTGTGTTCCAAAGTAAATAGTTTCTGGGAAGCCTGAGGTGTTTGCTTATTTGTTTTGTTGTTTTCTCACATAGGGCCATCTTCTCTCTTATGCTTTCAAATTTTCAAAGGAGTCTACTTTCCCTTCATTGATCTTCCTTCAAGTTTACAGTAAGAGCCAAAGTCGTCTTCATGGCATATAAGAGACTACGTAATCTGCTTTTTCATTGTTTTGGGGTATCACACAGACATCTGCATGATTTTGAGAGACTTTATGTTAAATTACCTTTTTAGTTCTCTTTTTACATCATATATAAAATCTGTGAGAGTAGTGGCTTTTATTTTTTTTGAGATGGAGTCTTTCTCTGCCACCCAGGCTGGAGTGCAGTGGTGCGATCTCAGCTCAGCTCACCATGACTTCTGCCTCCCTACATGTGCCACGACACCTGGCTAATTTTGTAGTTTTTTTTTTTTTTTTTTTTTTTTTAAGCCAGTCAAATTTAGCAGTGGGGGGTTGTATACAATTTTGTAGTTTTAATAGACGGGGTTTCTCCGTGTTGGTCAGGTTGGTCTCAAACTCCTAACCTCAGGTAATCCACTGACCTTGGCCTCCCAAGTTGCTGGAATTAGAGACATGACCTACCATGCCTGGCCTCTATGGGTTTTTATGTGAATTTTCTGCACATTCTATCCTTTTGTTATTACTACATTCTTAAAATATAGTTTGAGATTGTAAAGTATGATGTCCCTCAGCATTTTTTTCCCCTTAGTATTGCTTTGGCTATTTGAAATTTATTGTAGTTTCTTGTAAATTTTAGAATTGTATTTTTATTACTGCAAAAAAAATGCTACTGGAATTTTGACAGGAAGTTTTTTTTTTTATTTTTTTATTTTTTTTAAAAGATGGGGTTTCACCGTGATGGCCAGGCTGGTCTTGAACTCCTGACCTCAGGTGATCCACCCACCTCGGCCTCCCAAAGTGCTAGGATTACAGGCGTGAGCCACCGCGCCCGGCCTGGAAGTTTTTTTTTGAATCTATATATTACTTTAGAGAACATGGTACTTTAACAATATTCTTTGAATTCGTGAATATGAAATATTTTAAAATTTGTGTCTTCTCTGATTTATTTTGTTTTCTTTTTTTCTTTAAAGATGAGGTTTCACCATGATGGCCAGGCTGGTCTTGAACTCCTGACCTCAGATGATCCACCCACCTCAGCCTCCCAAAATGCTAGGATTACAGGTGTGAGCCACCGTGCCTGGCCATTTATTTTATTATTTTTTTTGAGACAGAGTTTCCCTCTTGTTTCCCAGGCTGGACTGCAGTGGTGCAATCTTAGCTCACTGCAACTTCTGCCTCCCAGGGTCAAGCGATCCTCCTGCCTCAGCCTCCTGGGTAGCTGGGATTACAGGTGCCCGCCACCATCCCCAGCTAATTTTTTGTATTTTTAGTAGGGACGGGGTTTCACCATGTAGGCCACATTGTTCTTGAACTCCTGACTTCAGACCATCCGCTCGCCTCAACCTTTCAAAGTGCTAAGATTACAGGTGTCAGCCACTGCACCCAGTCTCTGTTATTGATTTATATTGTTCATTGTAAAGATCTTTTGCCTCCTTGGTTAATCTCTCAGAAAGTCATTATTTTAATTCCATTTTATTTTGATTTTTGAGACAGAGTCTTGTTGTGTTGCCCAGGCTGGAGTGCAGTGGCATGATCTTGGCTCACTGCACCTTCTGTCTCCTGGGTTCAAGCAATTCTCCTGCCTCAGCCTCCTAAGTAGCTGGGACTATAGGTGTCCTCAACCATGCCCAGCTTATTATTATTATTATTATTATTTGTATTTTTAGTAGAGATGGGGTTTCACTATGTTAGCCAGGCTGGTCTTGAACTCCTGACCTCGTCATCCGCCCATCTCAGCCTCCCATACTGCTGGGATTACAGGCATGAGCCACTGCACCCATCTTTAATTCTATTTTAAAAAGGATTGTTTTATTGGCTGGCATGGTGGCTCAGGCCTGTAATCCCAGCACTTTTGGAGGCCAAGGCAGGTGGATCACTTGAGTTCAGGAGTTCAAGACCAGTCTGTCCTATATGGTCCTACTGAAAATATAAAACTTTAGCCAGGTGTGTTGGCGGGCACCTATAATCCTGGCTACTCAGGAGTCTGAAGCAGGAAAATTGCTTGAACTAGAACAGCAGAGGTTGTAGTGAGCTGAGATTATGCCGTTGCACTCCAGCCCGGGCCACAAAGCAAGACTCATCACCGAAAAAAGAAAAAAGATTTTTTATTTTGCTAATTTACTGAGTGTATTTCTTAGTATAGCCAAATTTCAATGTACTGTCTTTTCTTTTCTTTTCTATTTATTTATTTATTTATTTATTTATTTTTGAGATGTAATCTCACTCCATCAGCAGGCTGGAGTGCAGTAGCATGATTTTGGCTCACTGCAACCTCCGCCTCCTGGGTTCAAGCTATTCTCCTGCCTCAGCTTCCCTAGTAACTGGGACTACAGATGCACACCACCATGCCTAGCTAATTTTTGTATTTTTAGTAGAGATGGGGTTTCACCGTGTTGGCCAGGATAGTCTCGATCTTTGACCTCATGATCCACCCACCTCAGCCTCCCAAAGTGCTGGAATTACAGGCATGTGCCACTGTGCCCAGCTGTGTGTGGTTTTTTTTTATATATAAGATTATTCCACAAACAGCAACTTTTTACTTGCTTGTCTTCAATTTCAATGGCTTTTTAAAAATGTTTTTTATTCATTATTCTGCCACATACTTGCAGTTCTGTGTTAAAATAGAAGCATTGCCAGTGGGCACAATGTAGTTTTATATTGGTGTCTGTGAGTTTGAAAAAGTAAATAACTACTCCTCAGGTTTTCATAAACTGATTTCAGGAGGTAAAGATCTTCTTTTGTTGGGTTCCCAGGGTTCTGAAATTCCTCCTGGGTTTGTAGTGGAGTGGGGTTGTAACTTGTTCACAAGGTTTCTGGGTCTGCACTAAGGTCCACATTTAGTTAGCTTGTTACAAGGGGCCTAGGTAGTTGTAATTCTTAATTTTTTTTTTTTTTTTGATGGATTAAATATCTTTCAGGACTTTTATCTGTGGAGCAGGCACTAGGACAGGTCTCTACAGTCAGGTCCATTTAAAATGGCCCTTGTATCAGGATGTGAATGAGTATGGCCTTCACTGAGTACCAGAGAGAATTTCCACAGGTCAATGTGTGGGTTTCTATGTGGGCAGAACTGGCGGTGGACTGTTACCCATGGAGCTGGAACTGAGTCATTGAACTGCTTCAGGGACCACAGTAAAGACCAGGGTCTGTGGGCCTGCCTATATGGCTGCAAATGGGAATCTTCCTCCAGGTCTCTGGCAGGGCAGGGCCTCTCCCAAACTGTAACTGGATGGAGTTTGGGATGGTTTGAGAGTAATTTCAGAATTCTCAGTGGGACCAAGTCGGTTGGGCCATTTCTTGATCTGTAGCCAAGACCAGAGCTCCTGTAGTTCCCACTTAAATGAGGACCTGCTCTCTGAAAAGGAACACTCCTCAATCTTGGACTTTAGCAGAGTTTCACAACTCCCTCCCTAAATCTCAAAGCTCTCTTAAAGGCATTTATTTTGGACACAAGGTCTTACTTTATAACCCAGGCTAGTCTTGATATCCTAGCCTGAAGTAATTCTCCAACCTCTACTTACCGTGTAGTTGTCATTACAGATTTGAGCCATGATGCTTGGCTTTCTCCTAAGACATTTATTTAAGAAAAAGCTGAAACATTCTCTTGCTGTGGGAGAAATAAACAAATAGAGCGCTTTTCATTTTTTTTATCTTAGTGTTGTTCCTCTCATTATACATTTTTATTTTATTCTTCAAACTTTTCTGCAATGTGAGGTTCAGACATTTAGGACACTATGCCAGAATTTACATGTTATGCCTGAAGTAATTTAGATAATTGGTAGTCACTCCATGTTTACTGAAATACTTAAAAATTTAAATTTGCTGCTGGCAAAAAACAACAACAACAACAACAACAACAGGATTTTCCCCTACCTTCTTCAGTGTATATCTAAATGATAACATAATTTGTTGCTTAATATTTGTTTAATATATCAGAGGCTCTAACTATATTTTATAAAATATAATTTTTTAAAATTTAACATTGTAAGGCTATTCTTTTCTTCTAAAGTTGGATTACAGCCATTTTATTTTGTGTACAAATAGCTTATATTTAAAACAAAAGTTATCACTTTTTTTTTAAGTTAGAATTTCACTCTTGTTGCCCACACTAACGTTCTACCTCCCAAGTTCAAGCCATTGTTCTGCCTCAGCCTCCCAAACTGCTGTAATTACAGGCACCCACCAGCACACCAAGCTAATTTTTTTGTATTGTTATTAGAGATGGGGTTTCACCATGTTGGCCAGGTTGGTCTCGAACTCTTGACCTTAGGTGATCCACCTGTCTCCGCCTCGAAAAGTGCTAGGCTTATAGACATGAGCCACTGCACCCAGCCACTCATTTCTATTTAATACTTTCTTATTAAAAGTTTCTCATCAGAATATTTTAAGTATACTGCATACTTTCTCAAATTTTACTGCCACATAGTGCATGCCAATGATTCAAAATACCTGCCTTTCATGCTTACACAGTTACAGTCAAATACTGTAGTTAGACAAATTGTTTAACAGTACATTAATGTTGCATACCAAATATTATGAGTAAATATGCCTTTTATTGCTGTTAGTTTCATGTTAGCGGTTTTTTTTTAGTGTAGGTTTCTTAATATCAGCTTATTGTGTTTTTTGTTTTTTCTTACATATCGTAATTTTAGTCAATTTACAATTCTGTTTCTACACTTTAAGTCAATGTGAGGTTTAAATAAAAGATAAATCAGCCATATGTCTATCACAGTCAGATTATATATGTATGTTTATCTATAATTATAATCTCATATGGTTTATGGCTTACCTTGTATATATTCTTTCTTAGCTGATTTTCAGTGGTGGTTTTATCTTGTATAAGCGAGTAGTCATGAAAATGTTTCACCATTTCTTATTTTCCTGATGTGTTTAATGAATATATATTTCCTTTGTGTGAGATAAACACTTCTGTGATTTGAAGGTAATATTTGAAAATATTTATAGTTCTATGTTTTTTTCCCAGTTTTTCTTTTAGAAAATTAATTGTTGTAAAAACACATAACATACAATTTCACATCTTAAATCTATTTAAGTGTACATTTCAGGGCCGGAGATGTGGGTGGCTCACATCTGTAGTTTCAGAAATTTAGGAGGCCAAGACAGAAAGATTACTTGAGTACAAAAGTTTAAGACCAGCCTGGGAAACATATGAAGATTTCCTATTTACAAAAAAATTAAAAAAAAAATAGACAGCCATTGTGGTGTGCACCTGTGATTCCAGATACTTGGGAGATTGAGAGGGGAGGATTACTTGAGCCTGGAAGTTTGAGGCTGAAGTGAACCTTAATTGTGCCACTTCACTTCAGCTTGGGTGAGAGTGAGACCCTGTCTCAAAAAGAAGGTTTACATTTCAGGCATGTTAAATATATTCACATTGTTATGTGAAAGACTTCTAAAAGTTTTACTTCTTGTAAAACTAAAACCCAGTACCCATTAAGCAACAACAATCCATTTGCCCTCTCCCCAGCCCTTGACAAACACACTTCCAATTTCTGTGTTTGTAAGTATGACTACTTAAGATAGCGTGTCTAAGTGGAATCATACAGTATCCATCACTTTGTTGCTGGCTTATGTTGGTGACATAATATTTGAATAGTTTATCTTAAAGTGTGACAAGATTTTCTGCTTTTTTACTGAATAATATTCCCTTGTATGTATATGGTTACATTTTTGATGTGTTTATAAATCAAGAGGCATCTGAGTGGCTTCAGCCTTTTGGCTGTTGTGAATAACAGCATAATAAATATGGATGTTCAGATATGTCTTTCAGGTCTTGTATTGAATATTTGGACTATAGATTAACAAATGAAATTGCTGTACTTGATGATATCTCCATCTTAATTATTTGGGAAACATTTTAATATAATGACTGCATCTTTGTTTTCTACTAACAACATAGGTTTTTTTTTTAATTGCATCATGAACAGATTTGGTGTTTTTAACATTTTATGGTGGCTATTGTAATGGGTGTGAGGCAATTTTGTTTTTCATTGTTATTTTTATGTGTTTCTCTACAAATTATTAATTTTATGTTTCATTTCAAATAGTTTATTCCATTTGTGTATTTTTTTTTTAAGATGGAGTCTCACTCTGTTGCCCAGGCAGGAATGCAGTGGTGCCATCTCAGCTCACTGCAACCTCTGCCTCCCAGGTTTAAGCAATTCTTCTGTCTCAGACACCGGAGTAGCTGGGACTACAGGTGGGCACCACCACATCTGGCTAATTTTTGTATTTTTAAGTCGAGGCTAGGTTTCACCATGTTGGACAGGCTGGGCTCAAACTCCTGACCTTGTGATCTGCCTGTCTTGGCCTCTCAAAGTGCTGGGATTATAGGTGTGAGACACCTTGCCCGGCCTATTTGTATTGTTTTGATAAAATATTGTTCAATGCTTTGCTCATTTCTAAATCAATTTATTTAGCTTTATTGTTCAGTTTTAAAAGTTTATATATTGTAAATATTAACTAATATCATATGTGATTTGCAAATATTTTCACCTATTTCCTAGAAGGCATTTTCACTCAATTGAATATAGTTTTTTTATGTCCAGAAATTTTGTAGTGCAGTTATATATCTTTTTTGTTTTTTAATTTGTTCTTAATGCATTGAATATCATATCTAAGAAAATGGGGCCTAGAGGCTGGACACAGTGGCTCACGCCTGTAATCTCAGAACTTTGGGAGGCCAAGGCGGGCAGATCACCTGAGGTCAGGAGTTTGAGACCAGCCTGGCCAACATAGCAAAACCTCATCTTTACAAGAAATACAAAAATTAGCTGGGCATGGTGGTGGGTACCTGTAATCCCAGCTACTCAGGAGGATGAGGCAGGAGTATGACTTAAACCTGGGAGGTGGAGGTTGCAGTAAGCCAAGATGATGACACTGGACTCCAGCCTGGGTGACAGAGCAAAACCCTGTCTCAAAAAAAGAAAAGAAAATGGTGCCTAGGCTCATATCATGTCTTTTTTATAGATACATATATTTTTAATGTCTAACTATTTTTTAAACTGTTTGTATATGGTTCAGGGACGTGATCCAACTTTATTTTATTCATGTTGATTTTAGTTTTTAACATTTTTTGAGAAAATTATCTTTATTGTGTGCTCATGGCAACTTTAGGAAAGATGTAATCATTTACAGAAGGCTTCATTTCTGGGCCATTCTGTTCTTTTATCCTTTTAACCTAGTTTGTGTCAGTATCACACTGTTTTGGTTACTATGGCTTTTAATATGTTTTAAAACCAGAAATTATAATGTATCTTTTTTCTTTTTCATGGATGTTTTGGTATGTATAGCTTCCAATCAAATTTTAAATGGTTAAACAGTATTTCTATATTAAAACTTTTTTTTTTTTTTTTCTTGAGATGGAGTTTTGTTCTTTTTCCCAGGTTGGAGTGCAGTGGTGCAATTTCGGCTCACTGCGACCTTCACCTTCCAGTTTCAAGGGATTCTCCTTTCTCAGCCTCCAAAGTAGCTGGGATTACAGGCTCCTGCCACCACACCCAGCTAAGTTTTGTATTAGTAAAGACAGGGTTTCAAGATGTTAACCAGGCTAGTCTCAAACTCCTGACCTCGTGATATGCCTGCCTCAGCCTCCCAACGTGCTGGGATTACAGGCAGGAGTCACTGCCTTTCATTCTATTGTGATTTTTATAGATGATATTTAAGTTGTTCACCACTGTAGGTTGTATTGACATTTTAACACAATTAAATTTTTTGAACCCTGACCAAGAATATGATGAAGTGATGAAGAGTGTGTTTCAGTTTTCTTTCTTCTTTCTTTTTTCTTTCCTTCATTCTTTCCTTTTCTTTTTATTTTTTTAAGATGGGATTTCACCGTGTTGGTCAGGGTGGTCTTGAACTCCCGACCTCAGGTGATCTGCCCGCCTTGGCCTCCAAAGTGCTTGGATTACAGGCGTGAGCCACCACGCCCGGCCTCTTTTCTTTTCTTCTTTTCTTGTCTTTTCTTTTGAGACAGGGTTTTTTTTTTATGTTGCTCAGGCTAATTTCAAACCCCTGGGCTGAAGCAGTCCTCCTGCCTCAGCCTCCCAAAATGCCAGTATTACAAGTGTGAGCCACCACATTCAACCTGTCTGTTTTATTTATTATTGGATTTACCACTTTTACTTTCGATTTTAATTCTCAGTTTTATGCAGTTTTGGTAAGAAAACACAGTGTATGATTTTGGTACTAAATGTATTTGTTGTTTTCATTTTGAGACAGGATCAGACTTGTCACCCAGGGTGGAGTATAATGGCATCATTTTGGCTCATTGCAACCTCAGCATCCTTGATTCAAATGATCTTTTTACCTAAGCCTCCCAGGTAGCTGAGACTACAGAGATGGGCCAACCATGCCTGGCTAATTTTTCAATTATTTGTACGAACAGGATCTCACTATCTTATCCAGGCTGGTCTAAAACTTCTGGTGCCAAGTGATTCCTTCACTTTCATCTTCCAGATTGTTATGATTATAGGTATTAGCCACTATCCCCAGCTGGTATTCTTTAATAAGACTTGCTGTATTTCCTAACAGAATACATTAGGTGCAGCTAAGAATATTGCATATTCTTTGGCTTTTGAGTGGCAAGTTTTGTACATGTCTGTTAAGCCTAGTTGGTCTATGGTATGATTTGGATGTCCATGTTCTGCAAACCTGATGCTGCAATGTAATCCGAAGTAAGTGTTGGATGTGGAACCTGGTGGGAAGTGTTTAGGTCATGAAGGCAAGTTTTGCATAAATGCCTTGGCACCATCTTTTTGGTAATTAAAAAGTTTTTACTCCATTAATTCAAATGAGAGCTGGTTCATTAAAAGAACCTGGCTTCTTCAGCTCACACTTGCTGTAATCCCAGCACTTTAGGAGGCCGAGGTGGGTGGATCATGATGTCAGGAGTTTGAGACCAGCCTGGCCAACATGGTGAAACCCCATCTCTACTAAAGATACAAAAAATAAGCCGGCGTGGTGGCATGCACCTGTGTAATTCCATTTGCTCGAGAGGCTGAGGCAGGACAATTGCTTGAACCCAGGAGGCAGAGGTTGCCGTGACTTGAGATTGCGCTGTTGCACTCTAGCCTGGGTGACAGGGTGAGACTTCATTTAAAAATAAGAAAAAAAAAAACCTCACTGTGTCAACCAAGCTGGTTTGCAGTGGAATGATCACAGCTCACTGTAGCCTCAACCTCACAAACTCACGTGATCTCATTTCAGCTTCTTGAGTGTCTGGGTTGCAAACATGTGTCATCAGGGCCTGGGCGCAGTGGCTCAGGCCTATAACCCCAGCAGTTTGGGAGGCTACGGTGGGCAGATCACCCTGAGGTCAGATGTTCAATACTAGATGGCCAAATGATAAGATCTCATCTCTACTAAGAATACAAAAATTAGCCAGGCGTAGTGCATGTGCCTGTATTACCAGCTACTTGGGAGGATGAGGCAGGAAAATAACTTGAACCCAGGAGGCGAAGGTTGCAGTAAGCTGAGATCAGTGACAAGTGCATTGATAAATGCACTTCAGCCTGAGTGACCAGGATGAGACTGCATCTCAGAAAAACAAAGTGCCATCACGCCCAGCGAGTTTTTGTTGTTGTCGTTGTTTTTGTTTGGTAGAGACAGGGTTTTGCCATGTTGTCCAGTCTGGTCTTAAATTCCTGAGTTAAAGTGTTCAGCCCCACCTTGACCTCTCAAAGTACTGAGATTACATTTTTTTTATTAAGTCATTTAATTAACATTTTTTAAATGGTTGCTTAAAGAGATGAAGTTACTATTACCAGTATTGTAATTATTGGTGTATTTTTTATTCTATTTTATTTTAAATTCTGTGGTATATGTATAGGACATGCAGGTTTGTTACAGGTAAAGGTGTGCCATGGTGGTTTATTGCATTGTCAACCCATCACCTAGGTATTAAGCCCTGCATACATTATCTATTTATCCTGATGCTTTCTCCCTCTTTCCCAACAGGCCCCAGTGTATGTCGTTCCCCTTCATAGGTCCATGTGTTCTTATTGTTCAGCTTTCACTGATAAGTGAGCACATTTGGTGTTTGGTTTTCTGTTTCTGCATTAGTTTGCTAAGGATAATGATTTCCAGCTTTATCCATGTCCCTGCAAAGTACGTGAGCTTTATTCTTTTTTTATGGCCTCATAGTATTTTACCATAGATATGTTCCACCTTTTCATTATCCAGTCTATCACTGATGGGCATTTGGATTAATTCTATGTCTTTGCTACTGTGAATGAACATACACATCCATGTATCTTTATAATGGAATAATTTACATTTTTTGGGTTTATACCTAGTAATGAGGTTGCTGGGTCGAATGGTATGTCTGGTGTTAGGTCTTTGAGGAACCACCATACTGTCTTCACATTTTTGTAAATGTGTTCAAGTTTCCTGTAAACTCTGGATGTTAACCTTTGTTAGCTGGTTAGATTGCAAAAATGTTATCTCATCCTGTAGGTTGTTTGTTCACTCTGATGACAGTTTCTTTAGCTGTGCAGAAGCTCTTTAGTTTAATTAGATCCCATTTATCAATGTTTACTTTTGCTGTAATTGCTTTTGAAGTTTTCATCATAAAATCTTGGCTCTTGCTTGTGTTTTAAATGATATTGCCTAGATTTTCTTCTAGGGTTCTTATACTTTTGGGTTTCACATTTAAGTCTATAATCCATCTTAAGTTAGGTTTATCAGAGATATTGGCTTTAATTTTTTTTTTTTTTTTTTTTTTTTTGTAATATCTCTGCTAGGTTTTGGTTTCAGAATGATGCTGGCCTCATAGAATGAATTAAGAAGTCCCTCCTTTTCTATCATTCTCATTGGTTTCAAAGACTTTGATTTCTGATTTAACTTTATTATTTACCCAGAAGTCATTTAGGAGCAAGTTGTTCAAGTTCCATGTTATTGAGTGATTGTGAGTGAGGTTTTTCTGTTTGTTTGTTTTCTGAGACAAATTTTTGCTCTTTCACCTAGGCTGGAGTGCAGTGGCTTGATCTAGGCTCATTGCAATCTCTGCCTTCCAGTTTCAAATGATTCTTTTGCCTCGGCCTCCCACATAGCTGGGATTATAGGTAGGTACCCTTCCCCAGCCCAGGGTAATTTATGTATTTTTAGTAGAGATGGGGTTTCATCATGTTGGCCAGGCTGGTCCTCAAACTCCTGACCTCATGATCTGCTCGCCTTGGCCTCCCAAACTGCTGAGATTACAAGTGAGAGGCACCATTTTTTGTTTTGTTTTTGTTTTTTGTGATGGAGTCTCTGTCATTCAGGCTGAGTGCAGTGGTGTGATCTTGGCTCAGTGCAACCTCTGCCTCCCGGGTTCAAGCAATTCAACTGCCTCAACCTCCCAAGTAGCTGATTGCAGGCACGTGCCACCACATCTGGCTAATTTTTTGCATTTTTAGTAGTGATGGGTTTTCACTGGTTTCACCTTGTTAGCCAGGATGGTCTTGATCTCCTGACCATAGGATCCACCTGTCTCAGCCTCCCAAAGTGGTAGAATTAAAAGCATGAGCCACAACACCCAGCCTCAGCCATGAGTTCTAATTTGATTGCAATGTGCTGTGAGAGATTGTTGGGACTTCAGTTCTTTTGCATTTGCTGAGAAGTGTTTTACTTCCAGTTATGTAACCAATTTAAGAATAAGTGCCACGTGGCACTTATACGTACTGGGTTGTTTTTGGCTGAAGAGTCCTGCAGATGTCTATCAGGTCCACTTGACCCAGAGCTGAGTTGAAGTCCTGAATATCCTTGTTACTTTTATTTCTCAATAATCTATTATTGACAGTGAGGTGTTAACGTCTCTCACTGTTAGTGTGTGGGAGTCTAAGTCTTTTTGTAGGTCTCTAAGAATGTGTTTTTTAATTTGGATGCTCCTTGAATTAATTCTTTTAGCATTATGTAATGCTCTTTTTTTCTTAGTTGGTTTAAAGTCTGTTTTGTCAGCGATTACAACACTTGCTTTTTTCTCTGCTTTTATTTGCTTGGTAAATTTCCTCCTATTTGTTTTGAGCCTATGTGTGTCTTTGCACCTGAGATGGGTCTCTTGAATACAGTACACCAATGAGTCTTGACTCTTTTTTTAGCTTGCCATTCTGTGTCTTTTAATTGGGCATTTAGTCCATTTACATTTAAGGTTAATACTGTTTTGTGTGAATTTGATCCTGTCCTCATGATGCTAGCTAGTTATTTTGCAGACTTGATGTTGTTGTCTCATAGTGTCATTAGTCTTCGTACTTTAAGGGTTTTGTGCACCGCCATTATGAACTAAAACATTCTATGTGTGGCTGTATATTTACGTTTAATAGAGAGCTAAATATATGATTTTATGATGCTGTCTAGCACCACTTATTTTTCAACATAATGGACTATTTTAGTATTTCTGTTTAATATGGAGAATCTATGACTGTTCTAGTTGTAATAAATATGCTGAGCTTTTATTTTGGAAGGTCTTTATTTTTATCTTGCTTTTCAAGTAAAATAATTTTGAATTAGGTATGATTAGTTAGAATTTTTTTATTACATCAAAATTTGGGAAGTTCTCAGTCTTTTTTTCTTCATGTTACCTGTGCATTACTATTTCTCTATATTCTGCTTCTAAGAATATTTCATGAATGTATTGACTTACTTGATGGTGTCCAGTAAGTTTTACATTCCGTACTTTAATTTTGTTCTGCAGTATTTTATTTTTGTGTTATATATTTCAGGGTATGCCACCTCAAACCAGTTAATTGTGTTTTCTTGTTTTGGTTTATATTATAATTGTGTATGACAATGTTTAGCTCTGTACATAAGATAGTGTTGAGCAAAATCAACTATGAATTAGCTATACATGTACTGCCCCCAAATTGTTTTGATTCTGTAGCTTTGTAATGTGTTTTTCTTATTTATTTATTTATTTATTAAGATAGAGTCTTGCTCTGTTGCCTAAACTGGAGTGCAGTGGTGTGATCTTGGCTTATGGCAATCTCTGCCTCCCAGGTTCAAGAGATTTTGGCACCTCAGCCTCTTGGGTAGCTGTGATTCCCACCACTACGCCCAGCTAATTTTTTTGAAATTTTAGTAGAGATGGGAGGTTTCACCATGTTCACCAGGCTCATCTGGAACTTCCAACTTCAGGTGATCACCCACCTCAGCCTCAAAAGTGCTGGGATTACAGGCGTGCACCACTGTGCCTGGCCTGTAATGTGTTTTCAAATGAGAAACTGTAATGCCTTTATCATTGTTTTCTTTTTTTGAAGAGTGTTGGATACTTCATTGTCTCTTGAGATTTCATATACTTTTGAGGTTGCTATTTGTATTTCCTCAAAAATGGAATGGGAAATTTCAAAAACATTGCATTAAGTCTGTACATTACATTGGGCATTATGAACATCTTCAAAATATTATTTCAACCTTTGAACAGGAGCATGCTGATGAGTGTGTTTTCTTTCTGTGTATCTGTACATTTTCAGTTATTGTTTTATTTTTATTTTTTTGGAAGGAGATAGGGCTGAAGTGCAATGGAACTATTTCAGCTCACTGCAATCTCTACATCTTGGGTTCAAGCTTTTTTCCCACCTCAGCCTCCTGAGTTGTGAGATTACAGGGATACATCACGTCTAACTTTTTTTTTTCTTTTTTTTTTTTTAAGACGGGGTTTCACCGTGTTGGTCAGGCTGGGCATGAACTCCCGACCTCAGGTGATCTGCCTGCCTTGGCCTCCAAAGTGCTTGGATTACAGGCGTGAGCCACCATGCCCAGCCACCACGTCTAACTAAGTTTGCATTTTTAGTAGGTACAGAGTTTCTCCATGTTGGTTAGGCTGATCTTGAACTACTGACCTCAAGTGATTTTCCACCTAGGCCTCCCATCGTACTGGCTTTACATGCATGAGGTACATGCCCAGGCAGTACATCACTTTTATCTTGCAGCTCCTCAGATTCTCTTTTCTGTGACTTTTAAAATTGTGCTTACATATCTGTTTGATATAAATATTTTTGTCTGTATCTTAGTTTGTTTGTTGAGCTTCTTCATTTTTGTATCATTTAAAAAAGATTTTTCAGTTATTCATTCTTATATTTTTACCTCTATAATTTCTGTTTTTATTTTTCATTTATTTATTTATTTAGATGAAGTCTTGCTGTCCCCAGTGTGTAATGCAGTGGTGTGATCTGGACTCACTGCAGTCTTTTTGCCTCTCCAGTTTAAGCAGTTCTCCTACCTCAGCCTTCCAAGTAGATGGGATTATAGCCACAATACTTGGCTAATTTTTGTATTTTTAGTAGAGACAGTGTTTCACCATTTTGGCCAGAATGATCTCAGTCTCCTGACCTCGGGATCCGCCCACCTTGACCTCCCAAAGTGCTGGTATTACAGTTGTGAGCTACCACACTAGGCCTGTTTTTCTAATATTTTAAATATTTTTATTATTTCCAATTTTCTGTTTTTTACAGTTCTCTGTGTTCACAGTTCACTCATTGAGTATTATTCCATTTATTTTCGATTTTGAAAGTCAGTGTGTACATCCATTTTCATCTTTCTGAAAATTTTGTTTTTTTCTTGAAACCACATTGTCCTATTTTATATACATTTTAATCTTTTATTAAAATTAGAACATTAAAGTTACCTGTCCCAATCTTTATAATATGGCTTTCTCTTGGCATAGTTTGAACAATTGTCTGGGTCAGAGATTCTGCAGGTCTCTCAAACGTTCTTAGAATGTGTCTTTTCTGAAATTTTGTGTTTATTTTTTACCTAAAGAAAATTAAAGAGCTCTGCTGGGTAAATGTAACAAACATTTTTTTTTTCTTCTACGTGCCTTTTTGCATTGTGTTCACCTGGGGCACTTCACTTAACTCATTTATAATTTATTCTCAGATGTATTTTGGTTAGTATGTTTTTATAACATATATATATCTTAAAAATTAGGGCCTTTAGTATTTTGCTACACTATCTTGCATATGTAGTTTGTATAATGTTACAGGTTAGATTTATAATGTATATTTATCTGAGTCTAGTAACTGGAGTAATTTGTTATTTTTATTTGTTTCTGTTCTATGTTCTCAATTTGGCCAAGACCTTTGGCCAAGGCCGGGCATAAAAGATTCTTTTCAAAAAGTGATACTGAGAGAACATGGAAAATGTGGACATAAGGATTTACAGTTAAGAAAAGGCTGTAAAAGTGTGAATAAGTTTAATGTGCACAAAGAAAGTTATAATGAACTAAACCAGTGTTTCACAACTAACAGAAGCAAAATATTTCAATGTGATAAATATGTGAAAGTCTTTCTTAAATCATTAAATTCAAATAGACATAAGATAAGACACACTGGAAAGAAACCTTTCAAATGTAAAAATTGTGGTAAATCATTTTGTATGCTTTTACACCTAAGTCAACATAAACAAATTCATTTTAGAGCAAATTCTTACCGATGTGAAGAATGTGGAAAAGCTTTTAAGGATTCCTCAACTCTTAGTAGACATAAGATAATTCATACTGGAGAGAAACTCTACAAATGTGAAGAATGTGGCAAAGCTTTTAATCAGTCCTCAAACCTTAGTAAACATAAGATAATGCATACTGGAGAGAAACCCTACAAATGTGAAGAATGTGGCAGAGCTTTTAAACAGTCCTCAAACCTTGCTAATCATAAGAAATTTCATACTGGAGAAAAACCCTACAAATGTAAAGAATGTGGTAAAGGCTTTACCCTATCCTCATACCTTACTCGACATAAGAGAATTCACAGAGGAGAGCAATCCTACAAATGTGAAGAATGTGGCAAAGCCTTTTCCTGGATCTCGGCCCTTTGTACACACAGGAGAGTTCATACTGCAGAGAAATTTTACAAATGTAAAGAATGTGGAAAAGCTTTTAAGCATTCATCAACTCTTAGTAGACATAAAAAAATTCATTCTGAAGAGAAACCCTACAAATGTGAAGAATGTGAAAAAGCTTTTAGCCGTTCCTCATACCTCACTAAACATAAGATAATTCATACTGAAGAGAAACCTTACAAATGTGAAGAATGTGGCAAAGCTTTTAAACAGTCCTTAAACCTTGCTAATCATAAGAAAATTCATACTGGAGAGAAACCCTACAAATGTGAAGAATGTGGCAAAGCCTTTACCCTATCTTCATACCTTATTACACATAAGAGAATTCATACTGGACAGAAACCCTATAAATGTGAAGAATGTGGCAAAGTTTTTAACCGGCACGAACACCTTACTAGACATAAGACAATTCATACAGGAGAGAAATCCTACAAATGTCATGAATGTGGCAAAGGCTTTACTGTACCTTCACACCTTACTAGACATAAGAGAATTCATACAGGAGAGAAACCCTACAAATGTGAAGAATGTGGCAAAGCCTTTAACCAGTCCTCAACTCTTAGTACACATCAGAGAATCCATACTAGAGAGAAACCCTAGAAATGTGAAGAATGTGGTAAAGCCTTTACCCTATTCTCACACCTTACTATACATAAGAAAATTTGTACTGGAGAAAAACCCTACAAATGTGAAGAATGTGATGAAGCCTTTAATGTATTCTCCACCCTTAGTAAACATAAGATGATTCATACTGGACAGAGACTCTACAAATGTGAAGAATGTGGCAAATACTTTAAATACTGCTCACATGTTACTAATCATAAAATAATTCATACTGGAGAGAAACCCTACAAATATGAAGAATGTGGCAAAGGCTTTACCCTATCCTCCTACCTTGCTAGACATAAGAGTATTCATACAGGAGAGAAAGTCTACAAATGTGAAAAATGTGACAAAGCCTTTAGCCAATACTCATATCTTACTAAACCTAAAAGAATTCACACTAGAGAAATCCTGAGTGTGAAAAATATGGCAAAGCATTCAACTAGTCCTCAGTTCTTAAAAGATGTGAGATAGTTTATACTGGAGAGAAACTACAAAGCAGAAAGATGTGACAATGCTTTTGACAGCACCTCAAATTTCTCTTAACTTTTCTAACCATAAAAGAAGTCATGTTGGTGAGATTTAATATTGGTTATAACAACAATACATTCTACTCTCAAGGATGTGATAGAACTTAAGTAATACATAATAAAATAATATTACTGATTCATGAATTGGCATTATTAATAGTTAAATGTTTTTATTACACAAAATGATCTACAGATATAATGCAACATTTATGACATTACCAGTGATGTGCTTCATAGAAATTTTTTTAAAGTATGTCAAAATTAAAATATATTTAAATAATTAAAAATAGAATACAAATTTAACCTACAGCAACAATATTATTTAACTTATTTGCAGTTGAAAACCACTGGCACAAAAAGTCACTAGAGATGTTAATCCATTATGTTACTAAATAGCATATTGTTACCATCTTTCACCTACACCCTTGAGTAAAGTGGAAGAGGATAAAGTTTGTGGCATAATAACACTTCATAATAATTCACTTCAATAGTATCTAACATGTTAAAAATGTTGAATTAAAGTATTAACTTCACAATCTAAAATTTAAAACGTACAATTAGTTCAAAAATACACTACAAATTTAATTTGTAAAAAAAATTCAACATGTTTTCTTCTCATAATGCAGAATATTAGTCTGAACACCTACCTCATGCATCAGTCAATATTATAACTTAACCTCAAAGAGCCTCTCAGATTTTCCTTATGCACCTTACATTTTAATGTCTTTAGTTTTCTATAGAAAAGATCATAAATAATGCCCACCTAATTAAAAAAATCTCTTGCTAGGAGTACTGGCTCATGCCTGTAATCCCAGCATTTTGGGAGACCAAGGCAGTCAGATCACCTCAGGTCAGGAGTTTGAGAGCAGCCTGACTAACATAGAGAAACCCTGCCTCTACAAAAAAATTAGCTGGGCATGGTGGTGCATGCCTGTTATCCCAGCTACTTGGAAGGCTGAGGCAGGAGAATCACTTGAACCCAGGAGGCACAGGTTGCAGTGAGCCAATATTGTGCCATTGCACTCCAGCCTAAAAAACAAGAGCAAAAGTTTGCCTTACAAAACAAAAACAACAACAAAAACCCGACTTTTTAAAAGCCAAGCCCAGCCATGGATTTGTCCCATCGAATACTTGAGTTGGGTGAATTTCTCTTCCCTTGAGGATTCAAGATAAACCTGGAGCTCTTGAATTGTTCAAAAAGTGATTTTTTTTCTTTTTCTTTTTTTTAAAAGATGGGCTTTCACCATGTTGGCCAGGTTGGTCTTGAACTCCTGACCTCACGTGATCCACCCACCCCAGCCTCCCAAAGTGCTAGGATTACAGGCATGAGCCACCGCACCTGCCCCAAAATGTGATATTTTTTTACTTACTACAGGTCAGAAATTCTGACCTGTGGTAAGTACAAAATGCCATAGTACAGGGACTGTGTAGGCAAGATTTCAGTTTTCCCAAGGGGCTATTATTGGTTCCATAAATCAAGTGTGATTTTTTTTTAAAAAAAAAAAAAACAACACCATGCCAGTCAAACCCTTGGCAAAATAACCAGTTTCTCCACTTGTGCCCTGTTACTTATAAAAAACAGATTTGTGGCCAAGCACAGTGGCTCACACTGTAAACCCAACACTTTGGGAGGCTGAAGTGGGTGGATCATGAGTTCAATAGATTGAGACTATCCTGGCCAACATGGTGAAATCCTATTTCTACTAAAAATACATAAAATTAGCTGAGCATGGTGGCAAGCACCTGTAGTCCCAGGTACTTGGGAGGCGAAGGCAGAAGAATCGCTTGAACCTGGAAGGCAGGTTGCAGTGAGCTGACATCATGCCACTGCACTCCAGCCTATTGACAGAGCAAGACAGTCTCAAAAAAGAAAAGAAAAAGATTACTTCAGTCTTCTATTAATTCAGTGCATGCCATTAATCTTTGTTCTGCTTGATATTTATGAACTTTTCAGCTCTCCATGAGTCCTGAATTTTTTTCCTGTACTCTGATGTCACAATCTCCAAAGTTATCAGAAACTTGCATTCAAGAGCACCTTTAGAATTTTATAGCTGATTGTAAACCCACCTTCTAGGCCGGGCGTGGTGGCTTATGCCTGTAATCCCGGCACCTTGGGAGGCTGAGGCGGGTGGATCACAAGGTCAAGTGATTGAGACCATCCTGGCCAACATGCTGAAACCCTGTCCCTAAAAAAAAAGACAAAAAGTTTTAGGACAGCTGTAGTCAAAGATACAATTGACACGGAAATTTGTTACCTATGTGGCACACAATAATTTTACATAATTTTAATTACTGTTGATAGCATACACTGAGTCATATAAGAGTTTTGAGTTCCCCCAAATTTTGGAACACTTATTTATACAAACACAGCCCAAAGAAAACGAAACACCATTTCATATTTGACAATGTTTTCCATATAAGTTTTTTTTATAAGAAATAAGCAAAATTATGTCTTTTTTTTTTTTAAATGTGGTTTCACCATATTGGTCAGGCTGGCCTCGAACTTCTGACTTCAGGTGATCCGCCAGCCTCAGCCTTCCAAAGTGCTGGGATTACAGGCATGAGCCACTGCGCCTGGCAATTATGTCATTTTTAAACTTTAGGAAACATATTTTAAAGGACTAATTAGAAAAATACATAACTTATAATTTGATTTTGGAAAATTTGATGGAACTTCATTTCACAGACAATCTCAGTCAAATATCAAAGACTGAAAACACTTGATATCACAGGTTATTTTAAAATAAGTTATTTAACCAAATTGATAAAGATTTGGAAAGAAAAAAAATCAAAAAAACCTTCATTCTTTGGGATAGAAGACTTAATTTGCCAAACATAATGTCTAATAAAACAGCATAAAGCCAATTAAATTTGTTTTTCAAAATGTTATAAACAATCTATAAAATTCTACTCTTGACCAGAAGATATAACTTCTATAAGCCTTTTAGAACTTTTTATTAAGGAGTCAATGCTTCAAGAAGACCTTGTTAATCTAACACAGGAGCCCCCATTCTGGTCTTGCATCAGTGTGCCTTTGACATTAATGATGAATTTATAGAAAAACTGAAGTTGGCTGGATGCGTGGTGGCTCATGCCTGTAATCCCAGCACTTTGGGAGGCTGAGGAGGGCGGATCACGAGGTCAAGAGATGGAGACCATCCTGGCCAACATGGTGAAACCCCGTCTCTACTAAAAAATAGAAAAATTAGCTGGGTGTGGTAATGTGCACCTGTAGTCCCAGTTACTGGGGAGGCTGAGGCAGGAGAATTACTTGAACCCAGGAGGCGGAGATTGCAGTGAGCCGAGATTGTGCCACTGCACTCCAGTATGGTGACAGAGCAAGACTCTGTTTCAGAAAAAAAAAAAAAAAAAAAAGTGCATTTATTTTATCTCAAAATCAGTTCTTACAGTTCCAAATTCCCACCTCTTTAGTGATAGTCACTGGGCTTTGAGGAGTTGAGTATCTTTAATTTCATCTCATCTGCTGAGAAGGCTCATGGTTGGGCTATTTTCACCTAGGAGAGTACTTCAGGCCAGACCCCACTTAACCTAAAATAATAAAGAAGGTCAGAATCTAATTGGAAAAATTATTTAAGGTCAGATATTGAGGATGGCCTTGAAATAATAGATTGAAGTTACCCCGAATATATATTCCAATTAGTAGCCATTACCCGCCAGTCTTTGAAAAAATATAAAGGCAGTTTCTAATTTGTTTACCAAGAATTGACATTAAAAATCTTGGTAAATTGATTGGGTACATATATTTGTTTTACATATTCTAGAAAAAAAGAAATAATAGGTGAGACAGCTAATTAGAAACAAAATGTCTTTAAACAGTTGCCCCTGGGCCCAGATGTGGCATGAGATTGAAGTCTCATACTCTCATCTCTCTGGGCTTGATAAATTGATCAGACCTCAAAGAGCTGAGACTGCTCGGAGCTGCTTTTTTCGCACCACCTTGCTCAAAACACATAAACCATTAACAAGAAACAAATTCAAATAAAAATTTGAGGCTGAGTGTGGTGGATGACAACTGTAATCCCAGCAGTTTGGGAGGCTGAGGCGGGCGGATCACAAGGTCAGAGATCAAGACCATCCTGGCCAACATGGTGAAATCCTGTCTCTACTAAAAATACAAAAATTAGCTGGGTGTGGTTGTGCGCATCTGTAGTCTCAGCTACTTGGGAGTGGGAGGTTGCAATGAGCCAAGATTGTGCCACCGCACTTCAGCCTGGCGACAGAGTGAGACTTCATCTCAAAAAAAAAAAAAAAAAATTGCCAAGCAAAAGGAATAATGCTTGGAGGTGCCCTCCACAGCCCTGGCTTCTACCTCCTTTTCCACCCTGCACTCGACTGCCCTTACAGACATACATACTGTGTCACAGGACCAATAAAACCACTCCACCAGCCACTGAAAGAGGAGCCACAGAAAAACCAAGAACCACAACATGGCCACCTTGTACTACCATAGAATGTACTAACAGCCATTATTAGCATTCAAGAGCTGCTTATTTCTATCTATCTTCACAATACTCTAAAGAATTTTGAACATGCCTGGTATAATTGCTCACACTTTTAATCCTAGAACTTTGGGAAGCTGAGGCAGGCAGACCACTTGAGGTCAGGAATTTGAGACAAGCCTGGCCAACACGGTGAAACCTCATCTCTAATAAAAATAGAAAAGAAATTAGCCAGGCATGATGGCAGGCACTCAGAAGGCTAAGGCAGGAGAATCACTTTAACCCGGGAGACAGAGGTTGCAGTGAGTGGAGATTGTGCCACTGCACTCCAGTCTGGGTGACAAGAATGAAACTCCATCTTGGGGAAAAAAAAGAAAAAAGGATTTTAAACAGTCACAGTCTAGACTGGCTGGAAGCTGGTGCTTGGTACATCTCACTACCTCCAAGAGCTTAGTGCTACTGTCTCAGGTACACACCAGCTCACCTGACACCAAAATAAAACAATTATTATTATTATTATTATTATTTTTTAAAAGAGTCTTGGCTGTGCACGGTGGCTCACTCCTGTAATCTCAGCAGTTTGGGAGGCAAAGGCAGGCAGATCACCTGAGGTCAGGAGTTCGAGACCAGCATAAAGAAACCCTGTTTCTACTAAAAATACAAAATTAGCCGGGCTTGGTGGCACATACCTGTAATTCCTGCTACTCAGGAGGCTGAGGCAGGAGGATCACTTGAACCTGGGAGGCAGAGGTTGCAGTGCACGCTATTGTACTCCAACCTGGGCAACAAGAACAGAACTCCATCACCAAAAAACAAAAAAGAGAGTTCCTGTAACGGTGGTGCTTCAATCAGGGATGCACCAGCTAGCAGGGCCTTGACTGTGTAACCCAAAAGGTATCTGAGACAGGTCTTGATTAATACAGAAAGTTTATTCTGTCAATGTAAAGGATAGGCCTGTGACACAGTCCCAGCAGGTCCTGAAGACATGTGCCCAAGGTTGCTTTTATACATCTTAGGCAGACATGAGACATCAATATGTGTAAGATGAATGTTGGTTTGATCCAGTAAGCAGGACAACTAGAGGTGGGGGCTTCCAGAACGTAAGTAGATCAGAGACAAAAGGTTACATTATTTTGAGTCTTTGATTATTCTTTTACTGAATACACAATTTAGTCTGGCCCAGTGAATCTGCATTTTTACATTAATAATAGATTTAAAAAAGCTACCAGTGCTGTGACAACTAAATCTACACATCAAAAACTAAAAAAAAGAAAAAAGCTATCAGATCTGCATTTGTCTCAGGTGAGCCTCAGAGGGATGACTTTGAGTTTTGTCTGTTTTTTGTTCACAAGGAATTTCTTTGTAAGCAAATTGTGAGAAAGGTATATAGAATTTCTTTTTTCATTTTGTTTCGTTTTTGAGATGGAGTATTACTCTGTCACTCAGGCTGGAGCACAGTGGAGTAATCTCAGCTCACTGCAACCTCCACCAAGCGATTCCTGAGTATACAAGTATATTCAAGAATCAAGAGATCCTCCCATGTCAGCCTCCCAAGTAGCTGGGACTGAAGACATGTGCCACCATGCCCAGGTAATTTTTTAGTATTTTTAGTAGAGATGGGGTTTCACAGTGTTGGTTAACCTGGTCTCGAATTCCAGAACTCAAATGATCACCCACCTCAGCCTCCCAAAGTGTTGTGATTACAGGTGTAGGCCACTGTACCTGGGGGTATGTGCAGTGTTTTATATTTGCAGCTATCTTATTTAGGAATAAAATGGGAGGCAGGCTTGCCTGACAGTTCCCAACTTGACTTTTCCTTTGGTTTAGTGATTTTGGAATCCTGAGATTTCTTTTTCTTTCACAGAGAAGTATTCATAAAACAAATATAGGTTAGGGCAGGCACGGTGATTCACACGTATAATCCCAGTGCTTTGGGAGGTCGAGGTGGTTGGATCACCTAAGGTGAGGAGTTACAGACTATCCTGGCCAACATGGTAAAACCCTCATCTCTACTAAAAATACAAAAATTAGCCCGGCATGGTGGTGTGGGCCTGTGATCCCAGGTACTCAGGAGGCTGAGGCAGGAGAATTGCTTGAACCTGGGAGGCGAAGATTGTGAAAACCTGTCTTCACTAAAAATACAAAAATTAGCCAGCCATGGTTGCACACACCTGTAATCCCAGCTCCTCAGGAGCCTGAGGCAGGAGAATCGCTTGAACTTGTGAGGCGGAGATTGTGGTGAGCCGAAATTGGGCCACTGCATTCCAGCCTGGGCACCAGAGCATGGCTACATATCAAAAATAAATAAAAAAGTAAAACTGGCTGGAGTGCAGGCCAGGTGGAGGGGAGATGCTAGACTGTGGGGCTAGGCCCTGGGCATGCTGGACCTGTTAGCTCTGTGAACATCTAAATGCCGGGGCACTGTCCGTTGTCAGGTCAGTTGAGGTGAGGGAATTAGGCAGTGCTCTCCAGAAGTCCCGCTGTGCTGGGAGAATGCAGGAGGGTCTACATCTTGCCATTCTAGGGTAGGTGGTAGAGCAAGCTGGATTCTCCTGGAAAGCCAATGAGATGGGAGGAAGGCAATACCCCAGCTAGAGCCTGTGAAGTAAGCAAGGGTGTGCGGAGGTGGCCTGACCCTATGTGAGAGGAGTTCACAGCTATTACAGCTGATGGCCGCTGCTCAGGCATCCCTCTCCAGAACAGCCAGGTCCTCAGCCTCATGTATAGCTAAATGCCCTTTCGAGTGTTTGGATCATCCTTAATGTCTTAGAAATTCTGAAAAATGGCTGGGCGTGGTGGCTCATGCCTGTAATCCAAGCACTGTGGAGGCCAAGGCGGGCGGATCACCTGAGGTTGGGATTCAAGACCAGCCTGACCAACATGGTGAAACCCCGTCTTTAAATAAAAAAAAAAAAGAAATTCTGAAAAATAAAAAAAACAACAAATTCCAATTCCAATGTCTGTTAGTTTCTCTGAGCCAACTGGGAAAAGATGTCCTTCATGTTGAAGTTTAAGTGACACCCAAGGACAGCCACCAGTGTCTTGGCCACAGAAACTCCTGCATGCTTCCTGCCCCCAGTTTGATTTGCAGCCTCATGGTTGTGTTGTCCTAAACATGCTTTCCTCTGGCCTTGTCCAGCGAATGTGATTCACATGGTTAACACCACTTCTTTTTTTTAAAAAAAAGATGGGGTTTCACCATGATGGCCAGGCTGGTCTTGAACTCCTGACCTCAGGTGATCCACCCACTTCAGCTTCCCAAAGTGCTAGGATTACAGGCGTAAGCCACCCCGCCTGGCCAACACCACTTCTTGAGGGATCACCATGTAAAGCTGAGAATGGATGGGGTTTAGGTACCACTGTGACTCCTTGTCACCTGAGAGGCCCATTTTTCCTGATTGATTCATTAAGTGTATTAATGCCTGTCAGACACTTTTGGACAAATCAACTGACAAGGGGCTATGGTTTTATAAAGAAAACAAAGACTTTAGATAGATGTGAAATCCTCTTTTTCTCTCTTTTTTTTTTTGTAGGTGAAATATTTCCATTTTTCTTTTCTTTTTTCTTGACACAGAGTTTTGCTCTTGTTTTTCAGACTGGAGTGCAATGGCATGATCTCTGCTCACTGTAACCTCTGCCTACCAGGTTCAAGTGATTCTCCTGCCTCAGCCTCCCGAGTAGCTGGGATTACAGCCATGTGCCACTCTGCCCATCTAATTTTGTATTTTTAGTAGAGAGGGGGTTTCACCATGTTGGCCAGGCTGGTCTCTAACTACTGACCTCTGGTAATAAGCCCACCTCAGCCTCCCAAAGTGCTGAGATTACAGCCATGAGACACTGCCCTCAGCCTCAATTTTTTTTTTTTTTTTTTAAAGTAAATAGTGGTATCTCAGCAGGCTTAGTGTCAGAATTTGCATGTGGCTGGGAGCGGTAGCTCTCACCTGTAATCCCAGCACTTTGGGAAGCTGAGGCAGGCAGATAACTTGAGGTCAGGAGTTTGAGACCAGACTGGCCAACATGGTGAAACCCTGTCTCTACCACAAAATACAAAAATGAGTCAGGCCTGGTGACGGGTGCCTGTAGTCCCAGCTACTCCAGAGGCTGAGGCAGGAGAATTGCTTGAACCCAGGAGGCAGAGGTTGCAAAGAGCTGAGACTGCACCACTGCACCCAGCCTGGGCTACAGAGTGTGACCCTGTCTCAAAACAGAGAGAGAAAGACATTCATTCCGCTTGGCTCAACCTCGCCTGTAATTCTGGGCGAAAGCTACCGTTCCCAGCCACATGCCAATTCTCACAGGTTGTTCCTGTGTGGATGGGCAGTTTTCCAAAATAGAAAACCAAGTCTCACTGAGTTACAGGAGCCACACTCACCTTTCATTTTGTTTTTGTTGTTGTTGTTTTGAGATGGAGTTTCACTCTCGTTGCCCAGCCTGGAGTGCAGTGGCACAATCTCGGCTCACTGCAACATCTGCCTCCCTGGTTCAAGTGATTCTCCTGCCTGAGCCTCCCGAATAGCTGAGATTACAGGCATGCACCACCACACACAGCTAATTGTTGTATTTTTAGTAGAGACAGGGTTTTACCATGTTGGCCAGGCTTCTCTGGAACTCCTGATCTCATGATCTGCCCACCTCCACCTACCAAAATGCTGGGATTACAGGCATAATCCGCTGTGCCTGGCCTCAAAAATATTTTTAAAAGAACTGTTACAACCAAATTATGAGCCATGATTGTTCCACTGCACCCCAGCCTGGGCACCAGAGTAAGATCTTGTCTACAAAACAAAACACAAAAACTTATAACAAAACTGTGAACTTCTAAGGTTGTGTCATCTGTGTCCCCTCCCTGCCCTCCAAGCTATCACTGTTAAATATAATGGGTACTGAGAGAAGTGTTAGATATTATTACAGAATTCCTGTATATCCTTCAGTTGAAAAAAAGGTGTTCTGATGTGGCTCAAGTGTTTTCTCACTTCTACCTCCAAGGTCTAAACTAGCAAATCAAATCAGGACAGCTACAGAGGACTGTTGGCCATTTTCAAATAGAAAATGAAACACACCCATTAATGAAAGAAATGAGGTGATTTTCTCTTTTTTTTCTTTGTTTCTAGATGGAGTCCTGTTGCCCAGGCTGGAGTGCAATGGCGCAGTCTCGGCTCACCCCATCCTCTGCTTCCTGGGTTCAAATGATTCTTCTGCCTCAGAATCCTGAGTAGCTGGGATTACAGACATGTGCCAACATGCCCAGCTAGTTTTGTATTTTTAGTAGAGACAGGGTTTCTCCATGTTGGTCAGCTGGTCTCAAACTCCGGACCTGAGGTGATATACCCCTCTTGGCTTTCTCAAAGTACTGGGATTACAAATGTGAGCTACCGTGCCCATCCATAAAGAAATTTTTCTATTTTCCTTTTAATATTTATTCATTAAATTTTCTCCTTAGAGCCTATTACTAATGATTGCAATGCATTTTGCTGTGAAATTTTGCTGCCATTCATTAAATGCCAGTGATTCCGAATGTCTGCTCTGCATGAGTACACATAGCTAAATACTGTAGATATCTAAATAATTATTTTTAATAGTATATCTATGTTGTAGTTAGCATTTTATGCATGAAAATCTCTCTTGGCCAGGCTTGGTGGCTGACACCTGTAAACCCAGAACTTAGTGTGGTCAAGGCAGGTGGATCACCTAAAGTCAGGAGTTTGAGACCAGCCTGGCCAACATGGTGAAACCTTATCTGTACTAAAAAAGAAAAAAAAAAATTAGCCAGGCATGGTGGTGGGCTCCTGTTATCCCAGCTACTTTGGCGTCCGAGACAGGAGAATAGCTTGACTCAGTAGGCAGAGGTTTTTTTCGGATAAGTTAATTATATGTTTGCTTTTAAAGCTTTATATAAATTGAATAATAATTTTCAACTCTAAAACTTTAGACAATATGATGCTTAATTTACATACGAATTAGCCAAATGTCTGTTGTCTATAGAAATATCTATGTTTTTTTCATCTATGTTGCCAGTACTTCGTTTATGACGTACTCTTTTCAATATTCCTTTCCTTCCTTCCTTCTCTTTCTTTTTTCGTTTTCTTTTTCTTTCTCTCTTTCTCTCTCTCACTCTCTCTCTCTCTCTTTTTTCTTTTTGAGGTGTAGTTTTGCTCTTGTTGCTTGCCCAGGCTGGAGTACAATGGTGCAATCTCGGGTCACCACAACCTTCACCTCCTGGGTTCAAGCAATTATCCTGCCTCAGTCTCTCTAGTAGCTGGGATTACAGGCATGCACCAGTATGCCTGGCTAATTTTTTATATTTTTAGTAAAGACAGGGTTTCTCCATGTTAGTCAGGCTGCTCTCGACCTCCCAACCTCAGGTGATCTGCGTACCAACAGCGCCATTCTGTTTTGGTTACCATAGCCCTGTGGTATAGCTGGAAGTTGAGTAGCATAAGGCCTCCAGCTTTGTTATTTTTGCTTAGGATTGCCTTGACTATTCAGGCTCTTTTCTGGTTTCATATAATTTTTTTTTTTTTTTTTTTTTGACACGGG
>PVKP010024221.1:5862-35371 GCA_004027715.1 Plecturocebus donacophilus | reverse complement strand
ACTACACATGCAGACAAGCCCCGGTAGGCCCACAAAGGGCGGGCAGCCACGCTTGGCTTCTGTGAGCTCTGTGCTTGCCAGCAGGTAGGATACCCGCCAGCAGAGCCGCCCCTGGCACTGAGACCGATGCCAGGGCAGCCCAGGCCCCAAGCTTGGACTGAGACCGACGCCAGGGCAGGCCAGGGGCCTGGGGAGAGCGACCACGATGCCAACCGTGGAGCACGCATGTCCACTACCTTCTTTGGGTGGCCGGGGGCCAGGAAATGTGGGTCAGGCAGGGGTGAGGCTGCCACCCACCTTGACAGAGGGCGCAGAAACCACAGCCCCCTCCTTGTCCTCCTCCTCAGCGCTGGTCTCCTCTTCAGCCCTGTCCTCCTCCTCCTCCTCCTCCTCCTCCTCCTGAGGCCTGGCCTCTTCCTCCTCCTCCTCCTCCTTCTGAGCCCGAGGAGCCCAGGGTGCATGGGGGCCATTGTGCCAGCCCCCGGGAGCTGTAGGGCCCTCCCCATCGGGCTGCATGCCCTGCAGCAGGGCCACCACCGCCTCGGGCTGGGGCAGCTTGGAGATCTTGAAGTGCTTTTTGTAGTGAGGTGTGTCCTTGCGGATGAGACGCTGCCTCCCGCCCGGCAAGGCCCAGGGGGCCTCGGGCTGCCCCTCCTCGCTCTCCCTGTCATCCCCGGGCAGCAGTGCGTCCTCCGCGAAATGCACTGTGGGCTGTGCAGGTAAAAGGGTGAGGGTGGCCCCAGCTCTGTGGCTGGGCATCCACAGGGAGGCCCTGCTAAGCAGTGTGGCCACACCACGGACAGGGGCTCTGAAAGGCTCCCTGCCACACGAGGACTCAGCATAACTGCCCAGCGAGGGACATGTCTCAGCCCCGAGGAGGCCAGAGGGCCACGGGGCTCTTCCTGGAGACACACAATGCCCCAGGTAAAAACAGGTGCGACACAGCCTGACACTGGGGAGGCCACGTTGGAGGCAGGAGGTGGTCTGTGATGGGGGACACCCTCACCCCACTTAGGGGGCAGTTCTATGGGGCACCCTCAGCAGCACAGTCCCGTACCACCCACAGCCACTGTGTACAGAGCAGTTCCCTGCAGGGTCCAGCCTCGCCCATGCAGCACGCAGCAGGCCCGGCCTCCACCCAGCAGGCCCGGCCTCCACCCAGCAGGGCCCGGCCTCCACCCAGCAGGCCTGGCCTCCCACCTCCGCCCTGCCCATCCGTACCTCCTCGTAGTCCTCCTCAGCATCTTCCTCCCCGCCAGGAGTCGTGCCTTCCTGCTGGCTTTGCCCCTGTGCCTCGGCCGATGGACCCTCGGGTTCGGCCTCAGAGACTGTGCTGGCAGACGGGCGAGAGTCTTCACTCACGCCAGACTCAGCGCTCAGCCGCTTCTCCTGCAGAGGGAAGTAGAGTCAGGCTTTGAGGGCGCTCCCGGCTAAGAGACCTCCAATGTAGCATTCCCTCTCTGAGCCTCCCACTGCCCCAATCAGGCACCGTAACAGGCTCGTGCCCTTGAGGCTGCTCTCTATCCCAGTCCCCAAGGAAGCCACGCACCTCTAGGGCCTAGTGTGGGCAAAGCCACGGTTCCACGGCCCGGCACTGAGGAAAGCCTTTCCCAAAAAGAACAAGGACCACACAAGTTCCCAGGAGAATCCCACCTGATATGAGCCTCCTCCCCTCCCACACACCCTATCCCAGCCCAGATCGCTGGTTCTGCTGCACCCTGGAGCCCACAGTGTGCGTGCCACAGTTCTGAGTGAGGAGAGTCAGGCCTGCTCTGTGCCAGCCCCAAATCTTCCCAGGTACTGAGGATACCCATGCCAGCTCCACCAGAGACACACACCACCTACCCCACAAGCAGAACCCATTTCCTGTGCTCCCAGGCACACCTGCCTCTGGTTCTCCCCGTACTCCAGCCCCACAGGTCTCCCTGCACGTCTACCCTGGCACCCCGTCACCCAGCTGGCCCTGCAGCTCCATGTCCCTGAACGCTGTCACCAGCCTCATTTCCTGCCCCTTCTGTGGGCTGCCCTAGCCCTCACAGCCCCACCCCCAGGGTGGACCGGACCACCCCAGCTCCCGAGGGCAGTAGCCCGCCAGGCTGCTGCGGCTCCATGCCCACCTCCTCCACAGGCAAGGGCAGCCCTGGGTCTGGCTGGCAAGGGTGGGCCTCACCCCGCCGCCCCGCAATGCTCCTCTTCATCACCTTGAGCTCGCTGGGGTGAGGCGTGGCCCGGCGCTGGAGGCCCTGCCGTGGGGACAGGGGTGAGGAGCAGCCGCAGGGCAAGGCTCAGGTGGAGGTTCACCTCCCAGTCCCCACCCCCATACCCGCTTCTCGGCTGCAGCTTCCTCAGCGTCCTCATCACCTGCAGGGGCCTCCACGAACTGGATGACGCTGATGCGGCTTGGGGGAGCATCGCTCCAGCTCTCGGAGGGGCTCCCCTGCTGCCCAGCGTCCTCTGCAATAGGCAAGCGTCAGGACCCAGGCTGGTCCCCAAGCGCTGCCCGAGGCCCACCTGCACCAAGTGCCTGTTGCGAGCAACCTACCAAGGCTGGGCGGGGGCTGCTGGGGCAGCAGGTAGCAAGTGAGCACCTTCTCGCCAGTCCGGGCATCGTCCTCCGTCTGGAACCGGAGCATGGGCTGCGCCTGGTTCTCTGCCAGCCACAGGGCCTTGAGGTTGAGGTGGGTGAGCGCAAACGGCAGACTCTGCAGCCTGGGGGCCGGGCAGGCACAGTCAGTGGGCGTTGGGGCCACAGTCAGGCCCGTGGGGCCAGGCTGGCACTCACCGGTTCCCTGCCACGTCCAGCACGTGCAGCTCGGACGTGTGGGCCAGCTCTGGTGGCAGGATGGCCAGGCGGTTGTCCCTCAAGGAGAGGACACTGAGTGCCGCGCAGCCACCGATCTCTGGCGGCAGTGCCTCAAGCTGGTTCCGATCCACGTTGAGGTTGGTCAGTTTTGTCAGCTTGCCCAGGGAGCGGGGCAGGGCCTGGCCAGGAAGGAGATCAGAGCGCTAGAGGCTTGCTGGGAGTGGGAGAGGTCACAGCCCACGGGGCAAGCCACAGAGATCTCAGGCCAGCTGCAGCCAGGACCCCACAGCCCGGGAGACTGCATGCGGACCTGACCACGGAGGCCGTCTCCACCCCACTCTGTGCCCTCTGCTCCCCAAGCTCTGCCCACTGCCCTCAACCTTCAGTCGCCACCACCAAAACACCCCACCAAGTCATCCCTGGCTCTCCCATGGGTGCCCTGGACTGACCGGCGAGCCTGTCTGGTGCCCCACTTGCCTGCCCTGTCATTCGTAGGGCTCCCAAGGCCCCCAGGTCCAGCCTGCCTGCTCAGGGCCGGCCCCTTCCCAAGGCCCTGAACCCTCGACTCCCTTTCTCCTTCTCCCCACTGAGGACCCCTCCCACGAATACGCACCCTACCCAGGGCTTGCTCCTGTCCCATCCCCCAGCCCTGCCCCGGGGCGGGCCTCAGCGAGGGACAGCCAGATGCCCCTGGGGAGCAGCTTGGCTTCTTGCTCCCAACCTGTCCTTCCTACAGACCCATCCATCCCATCCCTGCCTTCTCTGCAGCTGCTCTCCTGCATTACAACACATGTCAGAAAAAACGCAACCTGGATTCTTCACTGCAAGCGGGAAAGACCCCTGTCCTGACTCTGCTGCCCGCCTCACCTCTGGGAGCAGGCTCCCCTTCTGACGGGAAAGGGACCCTGTCCAAACAGCTCCATGAGTCAGGCCACCACCAGCACCCCCAGCAGCAGACACAGGCTGATGCCCGCCCCTGTTCTATACGCCCGATGGCCCCGTCCCTTCTGCCTCGCAAGCTGGACCCTACCATCAGCAGGTTCTCCGTGAGGATCAGCTCAGAGAGGTTCTCACAGTCCCCGATGGCCTCGGTCACCTCGCACAGCCGGTTCTGGTCTACCTTTAGGATGGACAGCTGCTTCAGCTGACCTGGTGTCGGGCAGACAGGGTGGCATGGCTGAGCACAGCCGCAGACATGCAAAGGTATCCTTAAGACAGCGGGCGGGGCCCCCAGTCCCTCTTGCCACCGCCGTACTTTGGGAGGGCCCTACCGACCTTGCCCCGACAAGCCTGACCCGACCTCCTTTGAGAAGACACCAGGCTCCGGTGGCACTACCCACCCTCCACTCTCACGGGCTCCACTGCCCCCTTCAGCACAACCAGCTGCCTCCTCAGCCTTCTGAGATGCCCCCGGGCCCCTCACCCCTCCTCGGGGACAGCTCCCAGAGCCTGGGCAGACCTAGGATCCTCCCATGCT
Source organism: Plecturocebus donacophilus (assembly GCA_004027715.1). NCBI lineage: Eukaryota > Metazoa > Chordata > Mammalia > Primates > Pitheciidae > Plecturocebus > Plecturocebus donacophilus. The sequence continues at coordinate 31,091 of PVKP010024221.1, read as the reverse complement.
GCACACCACACACAGCCCGACACCCCATGCTCCCTCTGGGGCCAGGCTCTGTGCGCAGCAGCCCGCACCCCCAGGCACACTGACCGATGCCGTCGGGGAGTCGCCGCAGCAGATTCTGGGACAACAACAGGTCTGTGAGCAGCGCCAGCCCACCGAGCTCGGCCGGCAGCTCCTCCAGCCGGTTTTCCGACACGTCCAGGCACACCAGGCGCCGCAGGTTCCCAAGCTCCTGCAGGCAGGCAGAGAGTCAGAGCGCAGACAGGCAAAGGCAGAAGGCCAGCCCCACCCTCACTCACCGGCGGCAGTGCCGACAGCTGGTTCCGGTCCAGCCACAGCTCCCGAAGGTTGGGCAGAGCCCCCAGGGTGTCCGGCTGCAAGAAGGGACAAACAGAAGAGTGGCTGTGGGGCAGGGCCTCCTGCTAGGGAGACTACACGCCCCTGCGCCCAGCCCCCGCCCGCCAGCCCTCCGTCTCCGCCCTGCCAGTCGGGCCTCCACACACCAGCACTTCCAGGTCGTTGCCGCCCAGATCCAGCTGTTCCAGCTTAACCAGAAAAGACAGGGACCTGCACAGAGAGCAGGATGAGGTGTCACCATGCAGCCCTGGTCTCCAGGCCGTGGCGCTGCCCAGGCCATTGGGAAAATGCCCGTCACACTCACGCTGGCAGGGACTTCAGCAGATTCTCCCGGAGCTCCAGGGTCACCAGGTTGGCAAGGCTGAAAGAGAGACCAGGAGCTGAGGCACGAGGAAGAAGGCAGGCAGTGGCTGCAGGGCAGGGCCAATCCGAGCCCCACCCCCCACCCGAGAGGGCACTCACTTGCCCACGTCCCCGGGCAGTGCCTGCAGGGACACATCATTCAGAGCCAGATGAGCCAGGCTGCGCAGCTGAGTGAAGCCATCAGGGAGCCTGTATGGGAGGAAGCAGAAGCTTCCATATGACCAGCCCAGGGCTGTGGGACCCACAGCCCCTCCCGAACCCACCACAGGCTGCAGGACCCACAGCCACGCCCGACTCTACCATAGGCTGCCAACCACCTGGAGAGGGGGTTCCCGCTGAAGTCCGCGATCTCCAAAGCCTTGCAAAACTTGATGCTCTCCGGGATCTCAGGGATATCTGTTAGAGGGTCACAGTGAACAGATGTCATGGCCTGCAAGACGTCTGTGGCCCCAGCAGACACTCCCCAGGATCCACCCAGCCCCCACCAAGGCTCCCCACCGTTCCGGGACACGTCCAGCTCCACCAGCTGCATGAAGTTGGCCACCTCGGGAGGCAACCGCTGGATCTCGTTGTCGCTCAGGCCCAGCTTACGCAAGTTCAGCAGCCGGAAAAAGGGCTGTGGGCAGGGAGGACACGGGCTCTGTGGCAGAGGCCACTCCAGAGCAGAGAAGAGCTCCTGGACACGTGGGTGTCACAGGTCAAGGGTCCCTGGGCCTCTGCCTCCTCCAGGTCACACAGGGTCCTGGAGTCCAGCCACGACACCCCATTTGTGGCAAGGAAAGCAAAGAAACACACGGTGCACACGCCCACTGTGCCAGCTCCCTCCACTGCGAGGACCTGCGCCCGCTGTGCCCGCCTCCCTCCACTCCTCACGCCGGCCTCACTCCAAGAAGGGACCTGCTCACGACCAGACAAGGCCCCCATCCCCTGCTCTGTGTCTTACCTCAAGGCCCACCCAGCCCGCGAACCACTTCTGCCACCCTCCAGGGGCCCACGCTGGCCTCTGCTACTGCACCCCAGCAACGAGCCTGGTGTGGTTCTGCAGCAAGAACTCAGTGAACGGTTCCCAAAAGAACAGTAACAAAAACAGCAAGCCACCACGGGCACCGTGCTGTGCGCAAGGCCTGCAGGTGGCCACAGAGAACAGAGCTGTCACAGCCAGGACCAGAGCAGGGCCACATTCTGTGGGGCACCCAACTCCTAAGCATCAGCCGCTCGGCACTCCATCTCCAGAAAACAGACGCTTCCTAAGCTGCTTTCTCCATCCTCCTTTCTAGAGCAGCCTTAGGAAAACAGCTGACCCTGAGAAGCAAAGGCAAAGAAAGGGAGACTGCAAGCAGACCTGACAAGGGGCTTCCCCACTCACCCCTGCACCCAGGAAGAAAAGGAGAGGAGACATGAACCCCACCTCCAGAGCGGCCCAACAAGCTGGTCCTCATCAGCCACCTGAGCTCACGTTCCACCGTAATCCCATCAACCTCCCTGAATCCCCACGGATTTTACTCTGTGAGGCTCCTCCTCCAGGTTCCGTGACAATCGCTATCCCCATACAAGCACCTGATGACCGCTGGCACCTGTGCCAGCCAGGGCGGCTGGGAGGGGAGGGTGGGGCTGGCTGGGGTGGGGACCTGGCCAGTGCAAACCAGCAGGGCCGGCTGGAAGCTGCGGTGGCTCGCCCGGGCAGATTCTGCCGACCGAAGAACCGGGGGCTGGGCGCGCGCCGGCCGGGCGGCCGCTCACCTTGGGCAGCTCGCGCAGCTGGTTGGCGTCGAGCAGCAGCTCCTCCAGGCTGCGGCTGTAGCGGTAGATCTCCTCGGGCACAGCCTGCAGCGAGCAGTGCCGTTTGTCCACCGACTCCACGTGCCGGTTGCAGCGCCACAGCGGGATGCACTTGAGCATGGTGTGGGCGGGCGGCGCGGGCTCCGGCGGCGGCGCTCGGCGGGCTCGGGGCCGGGGGGCGGGGCTCAGTCCGCATGGGCGCCGCGCAGAGAGAGGGGGCGCGGGCAGGGGGCGGGCCGCCCAGGACTGGACGGGGACGCGGCCGGGGTCGGCGCTGGGCCCGGCCCGCGCGCGGAACGCTCGGACTGCGGGCCTGGGCGGGGGGCGCGGCCCGGCGGGTCTCAGACTCTCAGAAGGCGGGGAGAGCGGCGGCGGCGGCTCCGCATCCCGCTCGGTCCTGCTCAGCTCGTCCCGCCCGCTCGTCCGCTCGCAGTGCCGCACCGGAACCGCCACTGCCCGCTGGACTGCCCCGCCGACACCCACCCGGCCGCCGCGCAGCCCGCCGGGAAACCGAGTCCGGCCCTCGCCGCCCAACACGCCCGGACTGCGGCCCCCAGAAGGCCCTGCGCGCCACCGCCTCCGAGGACCCGTAGCGGCCCCCGCGCACAGCCTGCCGGGAAGCCGGGTCCGCCCCGCGCGAGGAACTATGGGAGCTGCAGTCCACGCCAGGCCGCACCCTCCACCCACCGAGGCCTGTCTTCAGCCCGGCCTCTGGCCCCGCGTCTCAACACGCAGCCCCCTCCCGGGAGACGACCACTAACCCCCCAGCTCCCTCGAATTGGAAGGCCGGCTCCGCGGCACAAACGCACTGGCAGTGCGTGCTGTCCAGCGGGTCTCGGTGTCACGGGGCCCAGTATTCTCCCGGCACCACCCTGCGCAGACAGGATGGCTGCGAGCCCGCACCCGAGGGCCAGGCGCCCCTGGCAGCCCCGCCCACCCAGCCTCCGGCACCCGCGGGACAGAGCCCAGGGCGCCAATCCCCTCCCCAGGTCCCACGCCACCAGGGACCCACCTGCCTCCATGCATGCAGCAGGACCAGAGAACTCCTCCACAACCTCGCCACTCCTGCCACCTCACCCTAGACCCCCTAAGGACACACACACCGAGGATGAGTGACAGGACCCATGGCAGACACACGGACGTTCAGGGCCAGCAGCATCCGCACCTTTATCCGCACTATACGCTGGGCCGGGCAGAGGGTGCCTGGCCCCGGGGACACCACTGTATCACTATAAAACCCAGAGGAAACACGGAGCAAGTACAAGTCCAGGGAAAGGGGCCAATGTCACGCAGAGAGGTCACTGTTATCAAAACGCTCCTGGTCGTACACTTCAGCTACCACCTTGCGGCCAGCAAACCAGCGCCCATTGAGGGCCTGAATGGCCTTATGAGTCTCAGAAGCTATGGAGAACTCCACAAAGATCTTGACAATGATTTCTGCATCCTCTTCCTCGCCTTGCTTCTCTTGGTAGATGATGACACGGTTCACAGCGCCGAACTTGCCACACTCCTCTGTCACCTCCCCTTCCAGGTCGTCATCGATGTCCTTGGGGTCCACCATGTTGCGCAGAACCATCACTGTGGACTGTGGGGGGGACAGCTGAGTACTACGGCCCCACTCCCCTACCTTCCCCCCCTCGCCGGCCCGTGGCGCACCTCCTGCTTGCGGAGCAGCTTCTGCATCACCATGTGGCGGGCGCTGCTGCCCGAGATGCTCATGTGCTCCTGCTCGCTCAGCATCTCTGGCCGTTCTGACTCGGGAAACAGCTCCTCTTCTTCCTTTTCCTTTTTGGGCTCCAGGAGACCCAGTGTCGGAGGACTGGCCAGGATGGGGTTCACCACGCCCACCGAGGGGATGGTGACCGGAATGGGAGGACGGGCTGGAGTCACACCTGCAGCAAAACCAACCAGGTCCAGCAGTCACCCCCCACCGCCCCCCTTCCCAGAAAGAGCTAGCCAGCTATGGGTGGCCTTCCCTGGGGTCAGTGGGTTGCACCTGGACCACCTGGGTCAGGCAGCTGAGGGCAGTGAGACTAGAGACGCGAGGAGAGGAGAGGATCTGGACCCACTCAGACTCACCTGTGATGACTCCAGGTGCCTGGGCAGCCATGACAGCCTGAGGCAAAGCCCCCAAGGGCTGGGCCAGGGTCAGTGCTGGGGACACCAGTCCAGGTGTGCCCAGGGTACCCAGCACTGCTGCTCCAGCCACTGCTTCCTGCAACCCAAAAGGTCACCATCATCAGTCCCTGGTCTGGCTACTCAAGACCACCTTTAATCAGTCTCCAAGGAATCAGCAGCCCGCCCGCCCACCCACCCACCATCAGGCTGACACAGCTGTGTGGACCCTCACCTGAGCTGTGATCTTGGCAGTGGCTGCAGCAGCTGCCACAGCGGCTGCAGGTGGGAGGCCTCCAGGCGTGGCCGGTGTGAGCAAGGGCATGGGCGGTGTGACAGCCTTGCCCACCCGCAAGTACTGGCCACCCAAGTCAAAGAGGTTCATGGAGGACACGGCGTCTTGGGACGACTGGGCCTTCTCATACTCTGCGGGCAAGGGCAGCAGTGAGCAGAGCCAGCCCCAGTTCCGGGCGGCCCCCATCCTACCTCAGCTGCCCCAGCTCACCAATGAAGCCATAGCCCTTGTGCTTGCCAGTTGTGGGGTCCCGGGCCAGCGTGCAAGACTTGATCTTGCCAAAGGCTTCAAAGACACTCTTGATGTCGTCGTCTGAGAGGTCCTGGTGCACAGAGGCCACGTAGATGCGGTTGAAGGCCCGTGCCTCCTCAGCCAGCTGATCTATGATGGGCTGGGCCTGCCCTATGTTGCTGGGTCTGCCCACCTGGGGAACAGGCGGCAAGATGGAGACATGTCAACCCAGGCCCCGCCACAAAAGGCTTCTGTGGAGGGCCCCCCTGCATGTCTGTGGGATGAAGGCCTCGTCACCCTGCCCTACCTTGATGTTCCTGCCCCCCAGCATCACCGAGTTCATCTGCTCCAAGGCCAGCTGTGCAGCTTCCGGGACCTCGTACTCCACGAAGGCAAAGCCCTAGACACAGGGACACCCCTGTCAGGCAGGCGAGCCTGGTGCCGGGGCGAGCCCACAGAGGCCGGGGCAGACCATGCTGACCTTGTGCTTCATGGTGACGGAGTCCCAGGACATGTCGATGCTCTTGATGGGGCCAAAGGGGGCAAAGGCCTGGCGGATGGTGTCCTCTCCCAGCTCATAGTAGATGGAGCCCACGTAGACGCGGCACATGATGGCCAACGCCCGCTGCCGCTGAGCCGCCATCTGCAGCAGGACAAAGGGGAGAGAACCGCTGGCTGGTCAGGGGTGGCAGGAGGCTGGGAAGCCCACTCCCCTCCTGGCCCACCCACTCAGCCCTGCTGTGGGAAGGGCTCCCCACGTGGCAGGGACGTGCCGGCTCGATCCCTGCAGTCAGGGTGTCGGGGTCGCAGAACCCCGCCACCCCAAGAAGGAAGGCCAGGCCCAGCGGCAGGACACGGACGCACCCCAGCCTGCCAAGGTCCCAGGCAGACTGCGGCAGCAAAGCCGACAGATGGTCAGGAGGCAGGGCTGTGTGCCCTCCCACCCTGACCATCCCTCCAGTCTGGGGGCCAGGTATCCCAGGCTGGGCTGGGAGATCATCCCACCGTCCCAGCCAAGGATCACAACACAAGAGGGAAGGAGGAGCCATCCAAGCTGGAGGGACCCACTGGTTTGGTGGTCAAAGAGAGAAGGGCAGAAGACAGCACAATCACTGCCCAGAAGAGACCCCAGGGGAGGAGTTCAGGAGCCTGGACGGGGGCTCCCTGAAGACAGAATGAGGAGCAGCTGCTCATGTGGGGCCAGCTGAGGTGGGGGCTCATGCTGTGGCCTCCCAGTGCCCTGCAACTCCTCACAAAGGAGCTGCCTGGAGCCCGTACCCGCCACCAAGAGAGCAGGCTCAGGCGAGACCATTGGCCTGGACCCCAGGGGCACCATGAGGTAGCAGAGACCCTAAGAGAAGCCCGCAGGCTCCCTGGAGCTGGGGAGGTGATAGGCCTGGCTAGTCCAGGTCCTTTGCTGTGAGCTTGGCTACTGTGCTGAGGGACCTCCCCACACCCTCGGGGACAGGTTCTCGCCCCTGCCACCTCACAGGAGACCTGCCAGGCAGGGGACTTCCAGAGCCACACGCAGCAGGCCACAGGGAGACTGGGGGCCAGGGCAGGCAAAGCAGACAGAGCTGGAGCCAGGCCCTACCCCTCTCCACAAAAGAAGGCCCTGTGGCCAGAGACCAGTTTCCCTCCTTAGACATCAGCTGGCCTAGTACAGGCCACACCTCCCCCTCCCATGGAGAAGGGCCTGGAAGCACCTCTCCGCGTCAAGGGACTTCCCAAGGTGAGGTACGTTTCTTCCAACTAGGAATTCCCTGAAAATGAGACTGTGCCCTCCTCAAACTGAGCCCCTAACAAAATGGCCTCAGGCTCCCTACTCAGAGCAAGGCCCCCCAAAGGTGGAATCACGTCCCCCTCGCTCAGCAGGCCCCCCAGAGACGAGACCAGGCCTGTCCCTCAGGCCATGGTTCCCCCAAGACAGGGCCGTGTCTCCTCTTCAGTGTGGGGCCCCACCCCCAGGCAGGCTGAGAGCTCTCTCCCTGACCGGAACCCCTGCCCGGGCTCCCTTTCAGATGCTCCCAGGAGAGAACAAGGCGTGTTGTCCCACGGGAGCCGCACACGCAGGAATGCCCCCTCTGCACAGAGGCTCCCAGAGAAGGGGCCGAGTCTTCCCCTCAGGATCCCCGAGACGGGGCCTGGCCTCCTCCTCAGCCTGCCTCTGGGGAAAGGGAGGGGCACCTCCTTCCCGGACTCCTCTGCCCACCACAGCCAAGGCCATAGCCATGGCCCCTGCCTCCTCCACCTGGCTGCGTGGCCTCTGCCCCTTGCTGACAGCCAGGCCCAAGGCCCTGCTTGCCCTTCCCTTGCTCTCTTGGGTCCCCCCACCCCCACCCCATCCATCCATCCTCCCTCCAGGGTCTGATGAGGCCATGAGTTAGGACCCCTCTCTCCTCAGGGGCCTGACCCCAACCCAAGAGCCAGGCAGCCTGGAAACTGATGGGGCTGGAGGCTGTGGGCACACCCCGTGCGTGCAGGTGGTGTGGGCGCAGACGGGCTTGGTGCCGGCAACTACCCGCCCTGGCCGGCTGCCCTCCGCAGTTACCTGGCCGGTTAGTTTTAAGGTGGGCCCTCAGAGCAGATGGAGGCCTCCCCAGGGGCGGTCCCGGGTGGGTGCCCACACCACTGGCCCCACCACGCCTGGCGCTCTGCTGCGCTCGTCCAGAGCTGGCGGGCAGGGCCGGCCAGGGGAGCAAGGTCCCCAGCACGTGGGCTGCACTGCCCCCCTCTAGCCCTGACTAAGGACATGAGCCCCGGAAGAAGTGAGCATTTCTATTGACCGATTGCAAAGGTGAGAGAGGATCTCCAAAGCCCATTGTCACTGCTGCCATCTGAAAGACAGTAAAGACAGAGTTCAGTCTGTTGGAGCCGAGCAGTCTCCCGCTCTCGTCAACACCTCACGCAGACAGCGGCAAGGCCCGGAGTCCCCGCCCTGCCAGGGAGGCTGCCTGCCTTCCCAAACTGCTGGCCGCCGGCACCTGCCCAGGGGGGCCGCAGCGCCCCATGTGCCCCGCCCTTCAGCCTTGCAGCTGGGCTGGCCGGGGCAGAAAGGAAGGGGGGAAGGGGAAGGGGGAGAGGGAAGGAGCGGGGGAGGGAGGAGGGCGGTGGAACGCAGTGAATGGCCAGGACATCTCCTGGCAGTGTGAATGTCTGAGGGCTGGGCGGGGGAGTGAGGCTCGAGGCCCAGGAACCTGTCGGCCTCACACCGGCCTCTTCCCATGAAGGTATCGCAGCTTCCGGCTGCAGGCCTAGAGCAGGGCCCCAGGGGAGGTGCCTCCAGACTGTCCCCTCAGTCCTAGGGCTGAGCCCAGGTGGTCTGGACTCACTGCAGGGGTGGGGGCCTGAGCAGTCTTACCCAGGCCAAGGGGGCAGGGAGGCCCGTGCCCTGTATGCTGCCACCGTCGGCTGTGCACAGCTGGGGCAGAGGGCACAGGGGAGACCAGAGGCCACAGTGTAACGACCAGGAAGGGGAACAGGGAGAGCTATAGGCAAGCAGCCAAGAAAAGGGCTGCAGCGCGTCAGGGGCTCCAGCGAGCAACAGTTGGGAAAGGCTGGGCCACTCGCGCCTCAAGAGAGGACCCTGAGGGTCCCTAGCATGAGTCTTTGAGAATCGGAGCACTGTAACAGCTTGCGGGGGCGGCCGCAGGCACAGGAGGAGGAAGAGTGTGAAGAGGAGGAGACGGCGGCGGTGGTGGGGAGGGAGCTGGAGGCTCGGCCGGGGCTCACCTGCAGGTTGGTGAGCTGCTGCTGCTGGTGCGCGATGGTCTGCTTCACCAGCACGCTCTTGATGCTCTGCTCCATGGCGTACTTCTTGGCCTGAGAGAGGCGACAGTGAGGAGCACTGGGGGTCCAGCCCATGGGAGACAGGCCTACCCCACACCCTGCCCTTGCCCCTGCCCCCGGTGTACTGACCCACACCCACAGTGCCCTGGGAGGTCCGTGCTCACCTTCTGAAGGGCCTCCTGCTGCTCGGGCGTCAGGGGAGGCAGCCCTAACTTGGCGGCCGTGCTCTGCCCATTCTCCATCTTGATGGAGTCTGTGCCCTGGTGGGGGAGCAGGGGAATCCGTCAGCAGCAAGCTCAAGTTCTCCTGCATGTGGCCCCAGGAGTGCCACCCCACCTGTCTCCTGAACACTGCACACGGCCTCCGGCCCAGCCCCTTCCCAGAGAGACAGGGCCCTAGCATAGACTGTCCCTTGCCTGGCCTGGACTCAGGTCTGCCCTTCTGACATCACTGTCCCCAGCCCGGGCCTCTGTCTCCCCTGGGACTTACGGGGTAGGACACACACTGAGGCAGGCAGGTACCCTGGAGGCCTTGGGCCAACCTGAGGAGTTGCAGTGCCCAGGCCACAGTGGCTTCCTTGGGAGCCACCAAGATAACCAGCTGGCGGCAGGAGAGGGGTCCAGCCCCTAGTTGTCAACCTGACCCCAGAACTTCTGTCACACATCCTGCAGCAGAGCCAGCCTCAGCTATCCTCCAAGGTGGGAGAAAAGGGCCAGGGCCCTCTGGACATTCTGGGGCTCCTTGCTTGGACACAGGCTCAGCTTTCCTGGAGTTTCAAGGGGCCACCCAAGGAGCAAATACAAGGGCCTCTCTCCCAGCAGTGCTCCCCCGGCCCCCACAGGCACTGTGCACACCTCCCAAAGAACATGGGCCTCTCTCAGGCCACATAAGCCCTAAGGAGGGATCCAGCTCACTTCCACACACTCCTGCATGGGCTGTGCCCAGCCCACTGGGAGAAGCCAGGAGCAGACCAGCAGCCTAGCCAGGTATGCCTGGGGACCAGGAGGCCCTTGGGCAGTCATAGCCACTGCAGACTCAAGCTGATGCCAACAAGGATTATGCTTATATCCCTTCTGTCAAAATCCATCTCTAAGCTTTTCACAGAGGGAAGAACGCAACCACATGAGCAGGGAGGCATGGCCTGCAGGCCCGGCAGAGCGTGGGGTTGGCAGACAGCCTGCCTGTCTCCCAGCTCAGCAAGCACAAAGACCACTGGCCACCAACCAGGCCCTCCCAGACTTCCAGACGCAGCCTTGAGGGACAGCAGAGACGAGAGGAGGGTCCCCAGCACACAACTGATGAGCAAGGACAGAGGGACACAGGAGGCAGGAAGGGGCCGGCGGGCCCAAACCCCAAGAGCGCCCTCCTGCCTGCTGAGGGCTGGGATGTTGGCCCAGGCTCAGAGGGCAAGAAGCCCTGGAGACCCCTTCCCAGGCAACCAGAGCCCCGAGCCGTCCCTAAAGGTCAAGGGCTGGCTGTGGGTGGCACCAGGTGCTCCAGTCCGGTTCACACCAGGCCTGTACTCATCACCCTCACAGCTGGCCCCAAGCCCATTCCTCCTTAGTGGGAAAGAGGGCCCAAGAGCCAGAGGCTGGGGCTTGGGAGCAAGCTGTTACCATGGTAATCAACGCCAATCCCCTCAGCCCCGTAGACACTTTTCAGTCTCTTCTTTGTCTTGGTGAACAAAAGGCCCTTCTCCCACCAACCAATGGCCAGCTGGGCGCCAGCCAAGAGCCAGGGAGCGCCGGCTCCCACATCTCCCAGGATCCAGGCTGCATACCACGTCCCAGTCCCAGTCCCACCCCCGAGCGTGCCCAGGGGCCAAGAGGAGGGCCCAGCTCCAAGAGGCCGCCAGGCCACCTTGCTGAGGCCCCACGGGAATGCTCTGGAGGTGGGGGCTGTCATGGAGAAGCACAAAGAACCCGATTACCCAGCCACAGGCCCAGCTCCACCTCTGAGAGGACCCGCTCCCAAGGCTGGGCCATCGAACAGGCCGAGAACCACCCACACCCACTCCAGAGCCTGGGGCAGAAAAAAGATGGGGAGGGCTGAGTCCCAGCCAGACCTGTGCTTTGATTTGCGCATTGCTTCATTATTTAAATTAAAACACAAAGCTCTGAAATGAAATCTGTATTTCCAGCTAGTGAGGTGCTGCACATTGTAGAACAGCGACCCACCCTTCCTGCAAGACGCCAGTGCCTAAGAACGCGCGAGCTCCAGGCCCGGGTGCCCTGGCCCGGCATCGTCAACAGGCCCCTCCTGGTGCGTGGAGCAGGGCAGACACAGAGGGCAAAGGCTGGCTCCATGGCTGGGTGGGAAGGGTGCAGGACTGGCGCAGGGCAAGGGCCGTGGTCCTGCAGGCAGCTGTCTATCCGGAAGGCAGAGCAGGGTCCCTGAGGCTCCTCCCGCCCCGCCCCTGGCCAGCCCTCTCTGGGCCCAGGGATGTACAGGCAGGCGGGCGGGCAGGCAGTCGGGCGGGCCTGAGGGAGAGGATGCTTAAGGTCAGTACCTGTGGAGGTTTCCATTTGTCTCCCGCTGCCACCACTGCCGCCGCCGCCGCCGCCGCCACCGCCGGCTCGGACCCCCCTCCTTGCTGGCCATTGACCTGCTGCAGGCAGGAAGGAGATGTTGTAATGGACAGGCACACCACCCCACTGCCCAGGCCTGCTCTCCTCCCAAGCTAAGGGCTGAGCTCCTCAGGGATGAGCAAGGAGGCCAGGCAGGGACGCATTCCCGACACGAGCCCCCAGCCCAAACTGCCCTCTCCTCACACCCACCAGCATGCCCAAAGACCCGGTCAGAAGCAGAGTGGAGTCTGGACTGGGCCAGGGCTGCCAGTGAGTCCCAATGGGGACAGGGAGGAGGGTAGAGAGAGCTGTGCTCCTGCCCTAGACCAAGGAAAGCCATCCGCTCCTGCCAGCAGGCTGGACGCCCAAAGGGACTGGCTGGTTGCCCCCCATGCCCTCCTGAGGCAGCAGGGGCGCCTCCCGAGCAGTCTGCACACACCTTGGCCAGCCCACAACTCAGCCCCAGCCCCAGTGCCTGCCAGGACTCTGGCCAAGCCCAGGTCCCAGCTCTCTCCTGAAGAAGCTTTTCAGGCCTCCATTCCCTGGCAACAGAACCGACCACAGCTATCTCCCAGGAGGACAGCCAAGAGCTTGGCCCTCTGCACTCGGTAAGACCCACACCCAAAGGGGCACAGAGAGGAGAAGCAGCTCCACCATGGTCTTGAGGGATGGCAGGGCAAAGAGAGGTCACGGGCAGGAGACAGGGAACACTGTGGGGGTCGGGAGACTTAGTGGAAGGGCCCTGAGACCTACTCTACCTTCTCAGAGGCTGCACAATGAGAACCAAAGGTAGCATGCATCATGCCGCTCCCAGCTCAAGGACGAGACCCACAGTATCTAAGGACAGACGAGGTCAGTGTGCCCACCCTTGGAACCATGTGCACTAAGTCAGAAGCTGGGCTGACCCACCAAAGTGTCCGAGGTCTTCCAGCCTCCAGAGGAGGGGCAGCAGCACAAGCCCAGCTACACTAGGGCAGGTCAACCCAGCCCGTGCCCAGAGCTGTTCTCGATGCTGCCGGCATGGGTGTGCTCTAGCTGCCCAAATCAGTTCCAAGCCGCCTAGACACTGCGCCCCTGAGAGAGTGAAAAGAAACCAGGACCCCACTGACACGGGCTCCTCCCACTGCATGCACAGCCAGAGCAGAGGCTGCTTTTTTTTTGAGACAGGGTCCGGTTTCGTCACCCAAGCTGGAGTGTGGTTGGTGCAACTGCAACCTCCACCTCCGGGGTAACTGGGGCTACAGGCACATGCCACCACACCCAGCTAATTTTTCTATTTTTGATAGTGGTCTCCATGTTGCCCAGGATGGTCTCAAACAGTCCACCTACCTCAACCGCCAAAGTCCTGGCACTACAGGCGTGGGCCACCATGCCCAGCCAAGGCTGCCTCTCACTGCCCACAACAAGAGATAGCTTCATGTCCGGTCTCCAGATACCCGTGAACAGGGTGAACTCGGGCACTTTCCTAACTTCCTGCTCCCCCAAATCACTGCACTAGCCAACACGTGAACTACAACAGTGTTGACTGTGGGATGTGGCTCAGAAAAGCTTTTTCTTAGGAAAAGCCAGCCCACTGCCATTCATGGCAGAAGATGGAAGTTCCCAGCTGCATGCAGCTTATGGTTCTGTGCTAAGCAGACACTGGGAGAGCTTCGAGGAAACTGATGTTTATGATCACAGCTAGTCACGTGCTGTCATCTTTACGCAATGAAAATGGCGGCTTTGTGGTCAGGATGCCCCCGAGCATCAGGCAGCAGTGTGCCTGGAGGGATGGGAAGCCCCCTGAGGGGTGGTACAGCAGAGGGGCTCTGGGGTGCCAACTCTGGCATTGCCTTTCCTCAGCCCAGAGCAAAGAAGAGCATTTCCACCAGAAGACAAGACGAGGAAAGCAGGGGCTGCGCGTGGTGGCTCACATCTGTAACTCCAGCACTTTGGGAGGCCGATGCAGGAGGATCACTTGAGTCTGGAATTTGAGACCAGACTGGGCAACACAGCAGGACCCTGTCTCTATGAAAAAAAATTTTTTTTTTTTAAGTAATGTGGGCCGGATGCAATGGCTTATGCCTGTAATCTCAGCACTTTTAGAGGCCAAGGTGGGTGGACAGCTTGAGGTCAAGAGTTCGAGAACAGACTGCCCAATATGGTGAAATCCCATCTCTACTAAAAATGCGAAAATTAGCTGGGTATCGTGGTGGGTGCCTATAATCCCAGCTACTTGGGAGGCTGAGGTGCTACCATGAATTGCTTGAACCTAGGAGGCCGAGGTTGTAGTGAGCCGAGACCACCCCACTGCACTCCAGCCTGGGCAACAAATTGAGACTCCACCGCAAAAAAAAAAAAAAAAAAAAAGAAAAAGAAAAGAAGAAAAAAAAGAAGTAACATGGAGCAAATGACCCAAGGTCTCAAGTCTTCAGGCGCCTCAGCTGGGAAGCGGGATGGCCTGTTTCCTAGGGCTACTGTGAAGATTCAGTGAAATCCCAGCATCCCCCCAACCCCACAACCCAAAGTCCCTGCACACAGAAAGCAGCAAAGCAAGTCACAGGTTCCAGCAATCATCAGCACTGTTGACAACAACCAGTGTCAGACACCCAAAGCAGAGCTGGCTGCAGGACACTGCCTCTATCTGTCACTTCCCTTCATATGGCGAACGCTGCTTACTGCATGCCCAGGCTCCACACTGAGCACTGCAGAGGCAGCAGAAATGAGACAAGACAGAAAGACATCTCTCTCAGGAGCCTGGTGTCAGCTGCCAGCACACAAAGAACGCAAAAATCAAAGATGACTTCTGTGGTTTACCAGCACGACGAAGAAAGCATAGCACAAGAAGAGAGCAGCTATGAGGTGTGCCAGGCCATGGCACCCTTGGCAGCCAGGGGGCCTGTGAGGTGACACTGCAGGCTGGGTGCCTACAGAAGAAAGCAGCTGGGACCGCAAGGGTGATGACCCCAAATGAGAGCTGGTTGGGCTGTCAGTGAAGAGAAGAACGGAGCCAAGAGTCAAAGTGAGGCGATGCATCCAGAAGACCTACTCTTGCTGCGAAGAGGCAGCCGGCCTCATTCTGCAGCCACCAGGCAGAAGACATGCCCATTCTTATGTATCTTCCGGCCTCCTTCCCCACAGGCCACTGTTGGCCAAGTTCAGCTGCTCCATTCAACCTCCCATAAGAGCTAAAGCAGCATGAGACAGGGAACAGGCTCTCACCATGTGCCCAACCAGGACGGTGGTGAACAGGCAACCCTTCTAGAAGCCTTTCCATCCCAATGATTAAAAGAGAAATGGCTTAGACCACGGGCTACAGCTCTCTCCTGGAGCCTGATGCAGCAAGCTGGAATCTTGACAATGAAAAAACATGTTAACCCCAACAGAATTCAGATGGCACCGAACACCCCAAATGAGAACCCGTTCATGGGGTCAGTATGGCCCACATCCAACTCAACACCACCACCACCTATCTGGCACGACGACACAGCAGACCTGAGCCCCCATTTAGCCCTCATGGGCACAGGGTGCTGTTCTGCGGTTAATTGGGGAGATGAGGCATCCACTCTCCTCCTCTGCCTTCCCAAGTGTCCAGTCTTCCTCCACCATCAACTCTCTGACTGCTGCCTGGAGACAGCCTCTCTGTGAGGTCACCAAATCCTCAACCCTTACCTCCTTTCTCTCTGACATGCCCCTCAAAGGTCACTTACTCCTGTGACTTCAAGAGAAAGAATATGGTAGAAAGAGTAGAGTTAGTCAGCCTTGTGAATCACACAGTAGGCTGCCACCACAATGCCTCTCTCCCCCTAGGAACTGATTTCTGCCTCAGTGGGACATGGGTCCAGCCCCCGAGCTGGGGGCCTTGCAATGGCAGTCTAAGAGTACTTCCTGGTCCTTTCAATCCAGCCTTCGGTCACTCATCCAAGTTGTCTTCTTAAACAGACCTAACCCATCCCACTGGGTGTGGGCTGCAGGGAGACTGGCAAATAATAAATGGATGAATTGTGGCTGAGAAAAACGCAAGAGGGGATTACGTTCTCTAAGCTAAGTGGGGTGGAGGAGAGACCAGACTTCATCATGCATGATGCGTTGCGTGCATGGGTGTTCTCCCTCTACGTTAATAACGCCTGTCCTGCCCGGAGAGGTGGGCACTGAGCAGAGCAGGGAGCGGCTCCTTCCTCTGGATGCCCATGCAGCTCCCTCGGACGCCCTGCACATGGCACCCTGGGTGGGAACGGGCTTCTGGTGGGCACTAGACCTCCGACTGCCTAGTTCTCCACTGTGCGCCCAAATCTTCCCATAGAGCTTGGGACAACGCGACTTCTCAAAATACATAGGAGGAGAGAGAGCACGTCCTTCTTTCCCGAGTGGGGATAAGAGAATGAAGACAATCAGATCCCTCTACAAGCACTGGAGAGCGAATTCACGGCTGCAGGCGCAGTGAGCCAAGGCCACCCCATGCTGTGAGCTGCAGACCCCTTTCTACGTACAGGTCCCGTCCCCTTCTGATCCCATCAACCCGAAGGTCCACGCGTCGCCCCCAGGACCCCACTTCCGTGGTGACTACGGCGCACACAACCGTCGGCAGAGGGAGGACAACGACCCCTGCTTGCCCGACTTAGCGGGCAGGAAGGCAACCCCGCCAGGCTCTCCCGCTAGGGCCCCACGCCGCGCCCGGGCCCCCGCCCCGCCCCGCCGGAAGCTGGGGTCCTCAGGCCGGAAACTGAGGCCTCCAGCCGGCCGCCGGCGCGCGCCCGCCCCGCCCCCGCCTCGCGCGACTTGGGGCCGCAAGAGAGTCCGCGCGGGGTCTGAGAAGACCGCTGCGTCCCTTGGAGGCCCTCTGCGCCCAGGCTGGGCCAACAACCCCGCCTCGCCAGCCGAGGGCCGGCCGCGGTCACAGGGGCTCACTTACGAGAGCTATGGTCGCCGTCGCCATCTTGCGTCCGTCGCGGCCGCCGCGCGCGCCACCCACTCCTGCTCTGTCCGTGGTCTCGCGCGATCTAGGCACCGGCGCACGGAACTCTCGCGATGAACGAGGTAAGACCGTGCTTCCGGGGCGGGGAGAGACGGTTAACGCCCCCGGGGGGGGCGACGGAAGGGGCGTGCCCTTGACGGGCGGGGCGAGGGGCGGGGCCTTGCGACTTGGGCGGCCGGGAGCGCGCGCCGTGGAGCCCGAACCGGGAGAGTCTGTCCGCGTGGCCGACGTGGGTGCGAGTGGCACTCCTTGCCGCCCCTCGCCCCTGCGGCCGCTCCTACGCTTCTATTCTCCGCCTTTTTTTGCAGAAAACGCCGTCGCGGGCGTCGTCCAGACGCTTTCCGCGAGGAGGCAGGGGAAAGGGCGGGGCCCGCCTGGGCTGGAGGAGTCTCGGGTGACGAAAGGCCCGCGTATTTCAGGCTCACGTCGTGAGATGCGTCGTCCTTGAGTCGCGACATTCCTGAGGCCGGGAAGCCTCGTTTATTGGCAGCCTTTTCTCCTTCCAGGGATTCGTCAGCCCCCAGCGCCTCTGGCGTAAGCCCCCAGCCATAGGTTGGCTGACATCAGTCACTCGGCCCGCAGGCCCCCTTAGTCCCTGAACTGGCTTTCATGGCCCAAGGTGTTCATCAATGCTGCCGGGAGAGCTGCCTGTCCTGGACATTTGCCATCTGCTACAGCCAGTCCCGAGACCTCAACACGGTCATCTGAAGAAGCCACATCTGTAGGCTCAGGCACCTTCAGCTGCCTGAGGCCACGAGGCATGCTCTCTATGCAGCAGGGCAGGCCTCCTTTCAACCCTGGGAACGTTTGGAATGTAATACAGACACTTCTACTTAAATAGGGCAGGATATTCCCCATCTCCCTCCTGGAACCCTCTGAAATGATAGGAAAGGGGTTTTTAGAAAGATAAACCCTGCAAGGGCAAAGAGCTGGGATACTGTAGAGCTGGAGGAAGGTGGACAGCCAGAGCTGCTGCAGCCCACTCAGCTATGGAGGCTGGTGTCTGAGGGTCGTGGGTGAAAGCACAGCCACAGAAAGGAAACCCCAGACCTCTGTCCCTCCCTGCTGGGCCTGGCAGGCCCTGCAGTGGCTGCGATGTGAGCTCCGGAGAGGAGTTCTGAGGCCCCACTTAAGGCCCTGTCTGAAAGCCTGGGAGTTAGTGAGACTCTGGCCCCTTCCCCTACCTCCACCCCTGGGCTGGGTCTGGCCTCCAGCATGCCATCAGTCCCCTTAGAGAGGAGGATTCCTCTCTACAGCAGCTCCCAGCTCAAAAGAAAAAACTGGCAGCTAGGGGCAGAGGGGTGCCCAGTAGAACGGCCCAGCCAGATCACTGGCCTTGAAGCTCACCAGGCCATAAGTACCAGCCACTAAAAGCATCTCACTCTTAAATGCAACTGGATAGCCCAGGATCACCAGACACCAGAGAAAGAAGAAAAGGGACTCAGAAGGAACAGAGACAATAAAGGAAACAGAAGAAGAATGAAAACTAAAACACCATTCTTAGAGATATTAGAGGTATTACAGCCAATTAAAAGGAACTAGAGGCTATAGAGAAAGATCACACGGAATGAGAAAGAGCTCTTAGAAATAAAATATATGAGGGGAAAGTGAGCAATTCAATAGGCTTTTAAGATGAGGTTTTCCACCTGGTCATGGTGGCTCATCCCTATAAGCCCAGCAGTTTGGGAGGCGGAGGTGGGCAGATCACCTGAGGTTGGGAGTTCAAGACCAGCCTGACCAACATGGAGAAACCATGTCTCTACTAAAAATACAAAATTAGCCAGGCATGGTGGCACATGCCTGTAGTCCCAGCTACACGGGAGGTTGAGACAGGAGAATCGCTTGAACCCGGGAGGTGGAGATTGAGGTGAGCTGAGATTGTGCCATTGCACTCCAGCCTGGTCAACAAGAGTGAAACTCCATCTCAAAAAAAAAAAAAAAAAAAAAAAAAAAAAGATAAAGTCTTCCAGAATGTATAACAACAAAACCAGATAGCTGGAAAACAGAATAGTGGTAACACAGGCGGGTGCCCTTAGGGCCAGCCTGGCACACAATGCCTCCACAATGGAGGGGGTGGATGGGAGGTGGGGGGCTGGTCTGCCACCACCACCACCAGGTGAAGCCATAAGCAGCACCCTCTGGTGACAGCTTCCCCTGACAATAATGTGCACTCAGGGCTTATGGTGCCCAGCACTGTTCACACACATTCACTCGTGGGATCCTCACAAGCCAGTGCTATGCAGTGGGTACAGCTGTTATCCCCATTTTTACAGATGTGCAACATCACAAGGCAGGGAGCAGTAGGATGGCTCCAGAGCCTGTGCTCTTGCCACTATGTGACTACATCTCAAAAGAGAAGTCCAGATCAGGCACGGCGGCTCACACCTGCCTTCCTAGCACTTCGGAAGGCTGAGGCAGGAGGATCACTTGGGCCCAGGGGTTCAAGACTAGCCTGGGCAAGATAGCGAGGCCACGTCTCTACAAAAAAATAATTATAAAAAAACCAGCTGGATGTGGTGGCACACGCCTGTAGTCCTAGCTACTAGAGAGGCTAAGGTGGGAGGATCACTTGAGCCCAGAAGTTGGAGGCTACAGTGAGCTGTGATCACACCACTCCACTCCAGCCTGGCTGACAGAGCCAGACCCTGTCTCAAAAAAAAAAAAAAAAATCTTAAAAGTCCAACGTCTAAATAAACTGTCCAGAAAATGAAATGAGAGAAAGCAACAAAGAGATAAATCAAGAACATTTCCTAGAACCAGTCATGTTTTCTGAACAACGGGTATAAGGGAAGTTGTATGTCAAGACATATCATTGAGAATTTCTAAGGGATGGGATAAAGTAAAAAACACAGAGAAGAGATCACAGGTGAAGAGCCAGAATTCAGAAAGGCACGGGAGTTCTTGGAACTAGAAGAAAATGACAAGACACCCTAAAAATCCTTGGAATAAGTGATTTTCAACCAAGCCAAGTTTTCTGTAACTAGTCACACTGTCAGGCATATGTGAGGTTAGCATAAAGACAAGCAGGTGAAGACTCCTTCGCTTCCTATGCACCCTCTCGGGAAACTTGGAGGATGTTCCTCCTCAAACAGGGCACATGAAGGAAAGCATTCCAGGACACCGGTGAAGAGTTAACCCATGCTGGGCCACAAGTCCAAGAACAAGCAGCCTGGGCAGGGGGCTCGAGGAAAGGAAGAAACTGAGCCGTCAGTTATGTGATGAGTCCTAAGCTCTGAGAGGATGCTCATGCTTCTTCAGGAGTCAAAAGATGACGGATGACAAACACAGGTAGAAAACTAGGCAAACAAAAAAACTAGGCAATTATTAACTCCAGGGAAAACAAAAAGTTGTGCAAGAAATGCCATCCTAGAACACCCTGTTCTCGCCTGAGATGTGTGGTAATGAAGCTGTAATAACACCCGTGCAGCCGTGATGCCCATCACACAGGGATGATGCCGCCTAAGGAGACTGAGGCAGGTGGCCACCCTCCTCCCAGAGGATGCCGCTGGAGACACCTAACACAGAAAAACTAACAAACTGGAGTAACGGCATGCCCATGAGCTTGAGAAACATGAATTTCAAATGCCTGAAGGAACAGTTAAGAGAGTTGAATTTGGGGAGGATCAGAGCAGAAGCCTGCGTTTATTATTTATTATTGGCCTCAAAAAAAAAAACACCCATTCCACTTTAAAAGCAATACGCATATAATTCTGAACAGATAAAAGGAAAAATTCAACAGACGTGATTGTGTTCAGCAATGGTAGTATTGATGCTTTTAAGTTCAGTTTAATCACTAGTACAATGTTACGTTATTTGCCACTGAAATCATTTAGGACCATGCATAATCGGACAGCTTAGCATCAGCGTTTCCATCGAGGATAGGGAAATTATTTTAGATTTCCAATTCTGAGTTGGGAGAATTTGAATACTTTCGTAAATAGTATTGGAGTGGTTAAGATAACTGAGATTCACTATTTTGTACATTTAATTTATTTGATATGCCTTGGTAAGTCTTGCTTTGGTTTTTGGTGTTTTGTTGGGGTGCTGTGGTAGGCAGAATGCCACCCTTCCCCCACAAAAGAGGTTCATTCCTTAATCCCTGGAACCAGTGAATGTTAGTTTACGTGGCAAAATGTGTTCTGCAGATGTGCTTAATATTAAAAAGCCTTGAGGAGGGAAGTTAACCTGTGTTACCTGGTTGGGCCCAACCTGATCTCATGAGTCCTTAAGGACAAACTTTCCTGGCTGCAGAGAACCAGAGAAATGGTTCTTGACACAGACAACCTGCTGGCTTTGAAGATAGAGGAGGGGCCAAGAGCCAAGGAATGTGGGCAGCCTCTAGAGGCTGGAAGTGGGGACCATGGCCGTGCCACTGAAAGGGTGTGGATTCTGCCAGCAGCCCGAAGGAGCAGAAGCTGGAGTCTCCCCTAGGACCTCCGGGAAGGAAGGCAGCCTGCCAGCCTTGACTCTAGCCCAGTGAGACCCGTAGTCGGACTTCCAGACTAGAACTGCAGTAAGTTTGTGTTGTTTGAAGCCACTAAGTTTGTGATAAATTTTACAGCAGCAGTATAGAACTAATACAGTGGTGTGCCTTCCTGGTTTGACATTTGAAATGTTTTTTAAAAGCGTGAATGCGCTAAATTTATACATACAATTTAAAATGTTTAAGGCTGTTTTGCTAAATTTGGAATTGGAGGAGGGAAGCCAAGAATCAAGAGGCCAGGAAGGCAGGGGCAGAATCCACGAGGGCACAGAAACCTCAAAGACTGAGCCAAGAGTGGCGTGGGAGAGAGGCGGGGAGCCAGGAGCTGACACACTCAGTGGCCCAGGGAGCAGCTGCCCCAGGGAGGAGGTGTGGGAGGTAACGTGGAGAGGGTATGAGTTGGAGGAGCAGAGAGGTTGCAGGGTCCCTCAACCCTCCAGGCCAGGGAATGCAGGAGAGAAAAAGCCCATTGGAGGGGCTGCAAGGGCCAGAGGAGAGCTGCAGAGGGGCTGCACGTCCTGGTCTCAGGGTGGGTAAAGGGCCAAAGAGGTGGCTCCAGGGCAGAGCTGTGTGGGACCAGGGGCTTTGCTGATGACAGCCTCAGCTCCAGACCTCTCTGTGGTCTGCTTCTCCTGCCAGGTCCAGTCGTGCCCAGTGCCATGCCTGACACCTGCAGGTGTGTCAACGTTGGCTTGCTGTGCAGGCTCCTTGTGTGGGTCTGTGGTGTCAGCCAGGGATGGCTGCTGTCTCAGACCCCATGGAGCTATTTGCTGGGCAGAGATCTGTCCAGGGCTTACCCTCACCTTCAAGCCCCAGAGCTAGGGCTCCCTGCAGGGGAGCCTCCTGCATGCTGAGGAGGCAGTGGCCCTGGCCAGGCAGCCTGGGTAGGAACTCCAGGCAGAGAATCGAGGATATGGGAAGGGGTCCTGGGGGCAGCCCTGATCCTAAGGACCTGGGTGGCCTCATGGCTCCCCACCCCCACCCCGTGGCACCTGGAGGCAGGGTCAGCCCTGCTCCGCAGGAGGTGGGGGTTTCTTCACTACCCGGGCCTTTGTGCTCCCAGGCACCACACAGTGGAGGGCGGCCTGGAAGTGCTGGACTCTCCCCAACGTGGCCTGACTTGGGCAGCACCCTGGCATGGTCCCCTGGGGCTGGGGCACCAGGTCAGGCTTGGGCCCCGCGGTACTTGAGGAAGGTGCTCTCCAGGAAGGTGGCCAGCTTCATCCGGTCGCCCTGCGGAAGGAGGGAGGCATGGGGGACGGAGGGGTGCGGCCCGCCCGGCACACCCCCTCGGCCCGGCAGCACCACCTCGCCCAGCACACCTCGTGGAGGAAGCCGTAGTGCACGAGCTCCGCGGCGAGGTCCTGAGCACTGTCCGCTGGGGCAACGGCGTAAGGCGAGGCATGAGGCCGCTGTGCCTCCAGCCGCCCGGGGTCACCACCCGCCGCCCAGGTCCCCTGCCCAGCCTACTTGGGAGCAGGTCGTAGGTCAGCTGCCGGTGCAGCCGGTCCTCCATCACCAGAAGCAGAGTGAGCTGGGGAGGTGGTGGGGCGCAGTCGGCGGGGAGTTCGGGGGTCCACCGGGCCCCCGCCTTCCCCACAGCAGCGCCGTCCTCCCAGGCCCCGCTCACATGCCAGCGTGCCTTGTCCTCGCTCCTCTCCAGGTTGCACTGCATCTGGATGACCTGCAGCGGGGGAAGGCTGGGACTCACAAACCCAGCAGCAAGAGCACATGCCGCTGTGCCAGAGGGGCCCAGAAGGGACAGCAGAGATCGTCAAGGGGGGAATCTGTAAGAGGAGCCCATCTCACTGCTAGTGGCCTGGCAAGCTAAGGAAAGCTTCAGAAAGAGTCGACATTAGGGGCTGGGTACTGAAGGATAAATAGGAGCTTTTACCATGGAGAGAACAACTTGAACAAAGAGGGAACTGTGGGCACGGGGAAAGGGGAGTTGGCCAGGGCAGGGCCACATGGAAGCGCACAGTGCCTGCGGGATCAGGCCTCCCAGAGCGTGGGCATCCCACAATCTCTGTGGCCAGCCGGGACTCCCACGATCTCTGTGGCCAGCCAGGAGCAGGCACTTTGCCTGTTTAGGACATGAGCTCTGTCTGCACTGCACCCAGAGAGGCTCCTGGCCAGTAGGCAGCACTGGAGAAGTCTGGGGAGACACCAGGACACAGATGTCCAGGAATCAGCACGCGGGGGTGGGTGAAGAGTGCTGGCGGGCAGAAGGACCCCCGGGTGAGTTCTGGAGGAAGGATGGTTGGAGTAGGTTCAGGGCAGGCAGCAGGATGTGGGGGAAGGATCTGAGGGGACATGGAGCCTACCGGAAAAGGGGAGTGTCCAGCCTGTCCTACAACCCCCATGACCCCCACCAGAGAGTCAGCCTGGATCCAGTCTCTGGCCTCCTGGAGGAGAGCTGGGCTGTGGGGATGCAGGCCCTGAGAGAAGGAGGGGCACCTCTTGTCTGCCTGCTGGAAGGTCTGAGGGCTGGCACTGGGCAGCAGGAGAGGGGCCTCACCTTCCTGGTTTCAGAGTCAAAGGGCTCTGGTGTTGGCGTCTTGGCCTTTTGGACCTCTTCCGGGGGTGGCGCCAGCACACGGGGCAGCCCCAGGGGCCGAGTGGCTGCAAAGTTCATCAGTGGGTAGATCCCGTTCCTGGGGACACACCAGGGTAGCTGGGGACTCAGGCCTGACAGCTGCCTGGCCCCCAACCTTACATCACCTCTCACCTGACATCCTCCAGGAATTTGTCCAGCTCCATGAAGGAGACCTCCGAGTACCTGGCATGGAGGTGGGAGGCACATGAGGGACTGGCCAGGGGCGCTGGAAGGGGAGGCTTCTAGGTGCTGACTGCTCACCGCCACTGCAGCGGGGGCCTGCGGGGCCGGGGACGCTCTGCCAAGACAGCATGCAGGTCCATGGCCTTGGTCTTCTCCTCCACCACGTTCTCAGGCATGAGGTCTGCAGCCACAGGAGCATCAAGGTGGTGTGCTCAGGCCTTGGGTCCTGCAGAGGCCCCTTCCACGTCCCAACCTCAGCCTCCCTGGCCACCCCCTGGGCTGGCCTTCTGCTCACACTGGTGCTGGATGAAGCAGTGAGCTGCCAGGAGCTTCAGCGAGTGCACCTCGAAGAGCACTCGGTGGAAGAGGAGGCTGTGGGCAGAGGGCCGGCGGGCAGGGTCCCGGGCCAGGCAGCAAAGGATGAACTCCTGGGGTGTGGGGAGGAGGGGCTGGTGGTGTGCAGGGGCTCTCTGCTCTGGCCCCACAGTTCGAGTAGAGGCAGCCCCTGAGTTCCTCATGTCCCTCCTCCTCAGGGACACATGGGACATGCAGGGATGACCACGGGGAGGAGTCCCGGCAGCAGCCAGGCCAGGACCAGGTCCTCTGAGCTTGAGGGCAGCTGGGTTCTGGTATCGGAGCACCCATGCTCTGCTTCCCTCAACCCTCAAAAAACTGTGGGGAGTAGGAGCTATGATCCTCAAGTCACACCTGCAAGCCTCCTACCACAGCCTTTTGATCGGCCCAGCTCAGGCCCAACACTGGAGATGACCATGATGGGTCCTCACCCTGTCCGCATCCGTACCCACTCCGGCTCCAGCTCCCCACCGGCCCCATGCAGGCACCCCCATCTCCGGAGGTCATGGGGTGAAGTCTGGACTCCAAGCAGAGGGGCTGGGGATGCAGCTTCCTTCCCATACCTCTTCTGCCTGCCTAGCACCCACTATGTCTCCCCACAAGCTGGAAATTTAACGGCAAGGACTTGGACTGAAGCAGACCCGGGTGCGGAGGTTAGCTCTACCACTTACTCTAAAGCCTTGGGCAAAGGACTCATCTCTGAACCTCGGTTTATCTATAAAATAGGCATGGTGCTAGCAGCCACAGAGAAAGGGTCTCTCTTGCCTTCTTGTTCTTAAAATGTGCTGACCCTTCACGGCCTTCCAGCCTGGAACGAATATGTGCTCCCACTGAGGTCCTCTTTGGGAGGGTGCAGCCAGCTGGCCCACTCCTCAGCTGCACAAACTGTGATGCTCTCCCAGGCCTGCCTGGAGCACCTTGCTGGCCCTACCTGAGCACTGTGAGCCAGCTGGGGAGGGCAGGGCAGGCTGCTTACCCGCATGTTGGGGTCACTCAGCGAGTGCCTGGCGCGAGCAATGGCCTCCTCTGTGACTCGGGTGTCCCCGTTGGCCTGGATCTCCAGCACAGCCATCTGGGGCACAGAGTCAGGTAAGGCATGGGGAAGGGACCACATAGGTAAGCCAGGCCGGGCACAGCTAGGAGGAGGGCAGAGCACAAGGGGGGGG